>JAANYP010001696.1:67500-321052 GCA_020465985.1 Centrapalus pauciflorus
TGCTTGCAAATATTATTTCTGTTTTCTAGCAACCGTCACACACTACTTAGTCTTATTTCGATCATAGCCATCCATCCTCTTGTCATGATAATTACCGAAGTAATGCAAAAAGATACTATCAGCTTAAATGTTATTCAAACATATCATTAAATGAAAGGAAATTTAGTGACCAATATATCATAAAGGTAACTTGCAAGATTATGTTTTTTAGAAGAATTTGAAAAATTAAATAAAAAAAACGAAAAGACTTGCAACCCGATGAATTGGTTGCAATCTGCTGAACACTTGTCCGATGAATTTCTCTTGTCCAAGTAACCCCTTAGAATTTACCTTTTCGTCAAAATTCCAGTGGTCACCGGTGGCCGGTAGCTGGTGAGTTTCTACCTCACTGTAACAATGTCGTCAATCTTCATTCGAACACACTCTGTAGCTAGGGTGATAGCGCTTGTGCTCACAAGCAGCGGTTGCACCACATTTTCCTCCAAAATGTTAGTAATTTGCCCCTTCCTCACATTAATTCCAGCATTTATCTCACCCTGTGCAGGCCTGTTACGAAGCTCGGTGACTATGGTAATTGGGTTCTGTTAGAAATTTCAGATACAGGCCATGAACAATTTCAAGAACTCAGAAAACCAAAAAATCAGAAAACCCCAGAATGTGAACCAAGAAAATATTTCTATTTCACTCTAACAAATTTGGGTTGAATGACTACAATTTGAGTTGTTCTTCTCATTAACCCATATGTTCTATTTATACTACTTCTATAACTGTCTAACAACTAACAACCAAACCAGAAAAATAAAAAAACATTCAACTAATTCAAGTCAATATCCTAACAATTATCCACCTTGACTTGAATTTCAATTACAAAACAAAACAAATTCCAGAAGCTAATTTGTGTTACTCCACCTTCTTGGAAACACACTACCAAAAATTCAAATTCGAATCCAAAGACTTCAATCCGAAAACAACGAATATCAAATATCACATATGCGACCAAACACCAATGTGCACCAAAACCAACAAACCGGAGAACAAAACCTTATCCAAAATCAATTAGGTTACCAAATGTCGCAACCAAACAATAGCCCATAACAAAATATCCAAACGGCCCAAAACAACACAAAATCGATGACCCAAAGACAACACCGAAACCTATCAATCGATCAACAAAATCCGGACCCAAACTACAACGATTATCGCAACTAAATACTAATGTGTAATTTCTCCCAAAACCCCAAACACAAATCCAGCTGGAAACAAACGGACAACCAAAAGACAAATGAGAAATTCCAACAAATTGATGATACGGGCCATTTAAAATTCAAACTCCAAAAGTCGAGAATGATACTCCAAATCGGCAAACAAACGATCGACAACCAAAACCGAAATCACGGTTTAAACAAACCGAAACGTCATAACCCAAACGTCGATCACTAAACCAATCGATACAATTCCCCGACATGATGAAACAATCCTAAAACCAACCGTCATAAAAAACAAATAAAAAAATTCAAACGGAACTTGTATCGCCATCTAAATGCCTTCAAAATCAAACAACTCGAAATTCAATCAACACTGAACGAAAATCAAAACCGACTTCTTGAATCAATGTGAATCCCACAAAACGCAGCTCCAATCCTGATACTAAACCGAACAAACGCAACGAGTCGACACCTAAATTCTTGAATCGTCATTCAAGAAAAACCCAAAACAACCATTTCGTCTTCAATACTAATCAAGAAAAACAAAAACCTGAGATAAATACAAATCACCGAAATCCAAACTTGATTCAAGACTAAACCCAAACATCCAAATCAATTTCTTATGACTTGCGAATTCATATTTCAAAATCAGTGACAAATGTTCAAGAAATCCGACTTTCTTGAATCTCAAAAATTCAACCAAAATACAAACACCAGAAAGAACCAAAACTGAATCGACTGCCCCAAAAAACACTTCAATTGACGACTTCAATAGCCTGATTCAAGAGCTCCACCTTGAATCTGACTCCAAGATTGGCCAAGAAACTCCAAGATTCAACCGAAAAACTCCAAGATTGACCAACAAAAAACACCAAACCGATTACCAAATTGAACAAAGCAAAGTCGATTTCCAAATTGAACACCAGATGCGATTGTGAATTGAGAACAAAAATTTGAAATGTGTTGAATTGCATAATCAAATTCACAAAGAATTGGAAGAAGAAGTAGAAGAAGAAATCCAAAACCTCAGATGCACGAGTAGAAGAAGAAATCCAGAACCTCAAATGCGCCAAATTGATTTCCAAATCTTGAATCGACTACCAAAAATTGATAACACAACTCTGATCGCTTAAAAACAGACCACCAAATCCAATATGATAACACTGATATCTCAATTTCACAATCGAACATCAAGAACCAGAAGCAACTCCAAAGCGACGATTGCCAAAAAAACCCAATTATGCCCGCTACGATTTCAATTACAATTGATTTCTTGAAATCAATTGTACAACCCAGTGCGCGCTTCTGACCCCAAAACCAATTCCAAAACTGTTACTGTGAATTTTAAATTGGGAAAGAACACAAAAAACGATTGCAAGAACCGGTTGCAATCCTCATAGCGGACTCCACAGAAAACCAAGAACGATTCCTAATTGCTATCACCACATACGAATTTCAAATGACTGAATAAGAGAACAATGATCGCTAATGAACGATTTGAACTCCTATCACTGACATCCAATTGCAAATTTCAAAAAGAACAACGCTCACAACCTGGCTCTAATACCACTTGTTAGAAATTTCAGAAACAGACCATGAACAATTTCAAGAACTCAGAAAAATAGAAAATCAGAAAACCCCAGAATGTGAACCAAGAAAATATTTCTATTTCACTCTAACAAATTTGGGTTGAATGACTACAATTTGAGTTGTTGTTCTCATTAACTCATATGTTCTATTTATACTACTTCTATAGTTGTGTAACAGCTAACAACCAAACCAGAAAAATACAAAAACATTCAACTAAGGGCAAATGACCAAAAATAGTAACAAGTATTGACATTTTTATCATTAATAGCAAAATTATTTATTTTTTATCATTAATAGTAACAACTTTTTATTTTTCCATCAATAATAGTAATGGGTGACCTGTAAACCTGTTTAGCAGGTCACCAACTTTTCATTTATCAAAAATAGTAACATCTTTTCATATTTTTATCAATAATAGTAACATATCAAATTAAAAACATTATCATTTTATTTTATTAAGTTTTCTAATATTCCATAAACACCAAAATAAACCAAATTTTTATTTCGAATATTTACGGATAAATAATATTCGATTATTTATTCAAAATTATATATAATATGGATGAAAAAATACTGTGAATCATTTCAATTATCACTTTTTTCCAACAAAAAACTATGAACCATCATTTTCTTAGTTTTTCCGAATGAAATAATACAAATCGTTCCATTTTTTTAGTTTTTTCCAATCTAAATGGGTCATAGTTTTTTTATTTAAAAAACAAAATTCAAGATGAGTCTCAATATTTTTCATTCATAAAACTATAAACCACAATGAGTCATGGTTTTTCATTTATTGAAAAACTAAAAAATGAATGGGTCGCAATACTTTTTCATTCGTAGTAGTTTTCATTTGGAATAAAAAAATTACAAATTGATCAGCTTTTTACTAAATTCCAAACGAAATTGATTACAAACCATACAACTTTTAGCTTTCCCGAATGAAAAATACGACCCAATCATGTTTTTGATTTTTTTACAAAAAACTAAAAATTATTTTGATTTTTCATACAAAATAATTACGATTCATTTATTTTTGTATTTTTAACAACGAAAAAAACTATGAATTATTCCAGTTTATAGTTTCGTACAAGTGGTTATGTATCGTTTTTATGGATTGCAATATTTTTCATTCGACAAAACTATAAACTGAAATAACTCATAGTTTTTTTAGTTGTTAAAAACACAAAAATAAATGAGTTGCAATTATTTTGTACGAAAAATCAAAATGATTTATAGTTTTTTTGTAAAAAATCTAAAACATGATTGGGTCGTAGTTTTTCATTCTGTAAAGCTAAAAGTTGTATGGTTTGTAATCAATTTCGTTTGAAATTTATTAAAAAGTTGATCAATTTGTAAGTTTTTTTATTCAAAATGAAAAGTACTACGAATGAAAAAGTATTGCGATCCATCCATTTTTTAGTTATTCAATGAATAGAAAAACCATGACTCATTGTGGTTTATAGTTTTATGAATAAAAAATATTGAGACTCATTTTGATTTTTTGTTTTTTAAATAAAAAAACTAGGGTAAATTACAAATTTCGTCCATGTGGTTATAGGAAAATTACGGATAAGGTCCTTCTATAGAAGAAATTACAAATTCAATGTCTGTGGTTAACATTTTGTTACGATTTTGGTCCTTTGACCGGTCATTATTTTTTAAATGACCATTTTACCCTTGAGAGTATTATAAAAATAGGTAATGAACTTTCTTCTTAGTAAAAAGAATTAAAAAAACTCGAAAACTTTTTTATTTAACTATTAACAAATGGGATCCGCATCATCTCAGGAAAATGGGATCCGCCTCGACGAAGAACCCGCCACTATTTCTCTCTCTCTCTTCTCTCTGATACCTCCCTTCGGCGCATCCTAATATCCTTTATCCAACAATAAATCAAACAGACGACATTCAAACGGGATCTACAAAGACGAGATACAAACCCGAACATCATCGGTCTGAGAGAGCCACGAACAAAATCGAAGCCAACGTCGAACAAAGGGGGGTGGAAAGATAAATCAATTGAAGAGGGAGGGAGAGACGGGAGACAGAACGAGATCCAAACCTGAACATAATTGTCACGAACAAACTCGAAGTCGCATGCGCCTCCGCCTCCGGGGATGGTCCAGAGACGGGAACTGGAGCGTTGACTGGTGCAGGGGAGGGTGTTGCTGGTGAAACTACAGGGGTCGGCTGTTGCCTGGCGGTGGGTGAGACTCTTGGTGTGGCTGACCGAAGGAAACACTGGACACATGGGTAAGGCTGGCGGTGGTGTCGTTGCCACACTGTAGAAAAAGCCATCTTACACACACACACACACTTGAATGGAAGAGAGAGAGAGAGAGAGAGAGAGAGAGAGAGAGATTTTAATTTTTTAGAAATCCTATTTTACTAATTAAAATGAAAAACAATTTAGGTTTTGGATTTTTATTGTTTTATTTTATGAAAAAGAAAGTTTATTACCTGTTTTTATAATTATGGCAAGGGCAAAATGGTCATATTTAAAAAAATGGTTGGTCAAAGGACTAAAAGCGTAACAAATAGGTAACCACAGACATTGAATTTGTAATTTCTTCTATAGAAGGACCTTATCCGTAATTTCCCTATAACCACAGGGACGAAATTTGTAATTTACCCAAAAAACTATTACCCATTTAGATTTGAAAAAAACAAAAAAAAAATGGAACGACTTGTATTATTTTATTCAGAAAAACTAAGAAAATGATGGTTCGTAGTTTTTTTGTTGGAAAAAGTGAAAATTGAAATGATTCGTAGGATTTTTTTCATTCAATAAATAATCAAATATTATCTATCCGTAAATATTCGGAATAAAAATTTGGTTTATTTTGGTGTTTATGGAATATTAGAAAACTTATAATAATAACAAAAATATGTTTTTAATTTGATATGTTACTATTATTGATAAAAATCTGTAAAGATGTTACTACTTTTGACAACTGAAAAGTTTGTGACCTGCTAAACAGGTTTACAGGTCACCCATTACTATTATTTATAGAATAATAAAAAGTTGTTACTATTAATGATAAAAAATAAATAATGTTACTATTAATGATAAAAATGTCAAAACTTGTTACTATTTTTTGTCATTTACCATTCAACTAATTCAAGTCAATATGCTTACAGGTTCAAACCTACATTCTCAGCCAAAGTGTAAGGAACAACTTCAAGAGCCTCTGCAAAAGATCTTGCACAATAACTCTCCATCCCCTGCAAAACCTTCGACCATGCACCGAGCTGCCTCGAGAGCTCAATCTCTAGGGCACCACCTGCAATCAAAAACTTTTTGTTCACTAGGCACCTCACCACACATAAAGCATCATGTAAACTACTTTCTGCCTCGTCAAGAACCAGCTGATTAGACCCACAAACAAGCACTATTGTTGTCCTACCCACATCCTTAATTCCAGTAATCTTAACAATTAATCTTCCCATCTCCAAGAGAAACCTCTTCTATGACATCCGCATACCCAAGTTTTTCAGCACGGAAATGCTCAATATTTTCGATCGGTAAGCAATTCAATGCCTTGGTAATAAACTCGATAACATCACGTTCCACGTCCTTAATCACCAAAAATTTGGACTTGGCAAGATAATGTAGGGACAAGTCAATAACTGCATCCCTCAAAATGCTTTGCATGCCAAAATGTAATTCCTCTCTTCCTTTAATATCTGATCCATTAGGGTATAATCTGATACTACAATTGATTGCTCAATATCAGTTTTGGGAGGTGATATCTGGAATTGAATGACAGCAATTTTTGCATTCTCAACACGAGTAGGACCACCAGCAGCGTAACTAACCTTCTTAACAATTACTAAACCTTTGACAAGCTCTGTATCATCAACAGTGCTTCCAAGTTTCTTCACAATTTTCACATCCCTAAGATCAACTAAATCAAGTTTCGCAGGATCGACCACAGACAAAACGGAATCTACAGCTAAAGGCGCTAAAAGCAAAGAGTACTGTGAAACTACCTTGCTGTTAAGGGAAGTGGAGGCTGATTTAATGAGAGATTCGAGGTCAGTAGCTCAACAGGAACAGCTATAGCTGTAAGAATATCGACCGCTTTCATGGAGGCTTTGTGTAGAGAATCAAATATAAGAGTCGGGTGAATACCAGAATGAAGCAGCGTTTGACATTGTTTCAAAAGTGCGCCAGTGATTACAACGATGGTAGTGGTACCGTCACCAGCGACGACGTCTTGTCACTTGGAGAGCTCAACAAGCATCTTAGCGGCGGGCTGTAGCACTTCCATCTTGTCGAGAATGGTGGCGCCAAATTTTAAAAAATGATCGAATATATAAAAAACATTTTAAAAATAATCACTTTTTTTTTGTTGTGTAAAAATGATCACGCCGGGGTTGTGAACCCCGGCTCAATCAAATCACTAAGCCAAAACCCGTTTACAATGTGTGTGTGATGTGACATTTAGGCCGGGGTTGGGACCCCCGGCTTGATTATTATTTTATTTTATTTTTACATTTTCAAATGTATTGTATTTATTAGTAAATTTTTATTTTGCATTTCAATTGTATTGTATTTATGGGACCTTCATACTATTTTCAGTTTGGTTGACAGAACCAAAAAAATCTTTTGGGTTTATGTTTCGGTTACAATTCACGTTATTAGTAAACCAACAGTTAACCGAAAAACAAAAAATTAAATTAAAACTATATAATTTAGTTTTTAGGCATATCAATATTATTATCATTTATACGAATAATAAAATATTATTATTACTAAGCAAATCAATGTATAACAATTTTGTAACCCAATTTAATTAATATTATGCTTTTATATTTCAAGTGCGATATATATACGAAGCAATTGTTATATTCTTACTAGTTTATTACCCGCGTATTACGCAGATATATATATATATATATATATATATATATATATATATATATATATATATATATATATATATATATATATATATATATATATATATAACATAAAAAATTAAAAGATAAATGTATAAATATTATTTTTTTTAAACAAAAGTATAGAAGAATGATATTATTATATATTATGATCTATTAATTTATACAAGTCTAAATATACATGAATAGTAAATATTTTCTTATATTTTTTTAAACCTTTATTATATTATACGATAATTAATAAGTTAGTAGAGCATTAGATTTTGTTTGATTTGATTTGAATTTAATATTAGATTACATTAGTTTTGGATACTCACAAGAATGAGTATGGATACTCTGTTATTATTATTTATAGATTGGAAAAACAAATTTTAAAAACAAATTAAACGTCAAAATTGTAAGGTACACGTGGCACTCTCAAGTGAAGCAAAGTGGCGCTCTATTTAGGTGTCATGTGACATCTAGTTACCCTCATAATAGAATAGATTGATAGGGTAGGTAATAAATTAAGAAAAAGAATATGAAAAGTGGTATTTTAAAAAGTGAAATGAAAATTTATGAAATTATTGTTAAGTAAACAAGTTTTTATTTTTTCTGAAAAGTGAGATGAAAATTTTAGAAATTTTCGGTAACTAAACGCACCCTAATGTGGTGTGTTTAGTTAATGAAAATTCTCAAAACTTTCATGTCACTTTTCATAAAAAATGTAAATTTGTTTACATAACAACAATTTCTTAAATTTTCATTTTATTTTTTAAAATAACACGTTTCATATCTCTATTACTTTTTTATCACCTATACTATATTACTTTTATACTCTCTTTCTCTAATTTACTTTTTTTTATCACATACCTTATTTTTCTTATTTTCTATCACCTACTCTATATTTACTTTTATACTCTCTTTCTTTCTCTTACTTTCTTATCATATACCCTATTTTCCTTATTTTTCTATAGGCAAATGACCAAAAATAGTAACAAATTTTGACATTTTTATCATTATATTTTATCGTTAATAGTAACATTATTTATTTTTCACCATTTGCAGTAACAGGTCACCAACTTTTCAGTTATCAAAAATTGTAATAACTTTTCATATTTTTATCAATATCAGTAATATATCAAATTAAACTAAACTTTTTTTTTTATTTTTTAAGTTTTTCTAAGATTTCATAAACTCCAAAATAAACTCAATTTATGTTTCAATTTATTTAATTACATTACTACTATCTTTAGTGACTATTTTTTTAATTTCATTAAATTTATTTATTTACAATTTTTATTTTTTCATAACCTTATAAATTTCTAATATATATTCTGAATATTTATTTACGGTTAGCTAATATTTGATTATTTATTTACAATTATATATAATACGAAGAAAATACTACGAATCATTTCAATTTCACTTTTTCCAAACGAAAAAACTATGAATCATTCTCTTTTTAGTTTTTCCCAACAAAATAATATGAACTATTTTGGTTTTTTAGTTTTTTCGATCTAAATGTGTTGTAGTTTTTTTACATAAACAACTAAAAATAAAAGTTGGTTGCAATATTTTTCAGGCCGAAATACTATAAACCAAAATTATTCATAATTTTTTGTGTTGTTAAAATTGTAACACCCCGTATTTGAGAAATATGACGTGGATTTAATTTATTGGTTGATTAAATTATTAAAAATATTGAGACTCATTTTGATATTTAAATAAAAAATCTATGACCCATTTAGATTGGAAAAAACTAAAAAATGGAACGATTTGTATTATTTTGTTTGGAAAAACTAAGAAAAGGATGGTTCGTAGTTTTTTAGTTGGAAAAAGTGAAAACTGAAATGATTCATAGTATTTTTTTCATTCATATTATATATAATTATGAATAAAAAAAATAGAGTATTATCTATCAATAAACATTCAGAATATAAATTTGGTTTATTTTGGTGTTTATGAAATATTAGAAAACTTAACAAAATAAAAAATTATGTTTTAATATGATATGTTACTATTATTGATAAAATTTTGAAAAGATACTTTCTATGATAACTGAAAAGTTGGTGACCTGCTAAACAGGTTTGCAGGTCACTAAGTACTGTTATTGACAGAAAAATAAAAAATTGTTTCTATAAATGATAAAAATAAATAATATTACTATTAATGATAAAAATGTCAAAACTTGTTACTATTTTTAGTCATTTACCTTTTTAAATTTTAGTTGACCAATGGGTTTTGGCAAGAAAGCTTGGGGATTGGAATGTTTATTTGGGCTTGAATGGACTTGTCATGTTGGGCTTTATGGAAAGTCAGTTTTTAGATGTGACCTACATTAACATAGATTAATGTGACCTACATTAACATAGATTAATTCAATTACACTCTCATAAGCTTTTAAGCTTTTAATTAGCTGAATTGGGATCTTCTTCACTGTTTTGAAATTTTATATATAAGCAACAATCTTACAGATGTGTCGTGTGAGACCCAAATTGTGCAAATAATTAATGTTAGAATTTGTAGGATTTTTGTGGTGAATTTGTTTATATGCTGCCTGCAGATGCAATATTATTCTCAAAATACTTGGGTTGGACTTTGGAATATAAACTTGTAGGATGCACTTGCACATTGTTGCAAGACGATGCTACTTATTTTTATCAGCTTTAAATATAAAGGCCCGAATGGAACAAGAACCAATCAATGTGCATGTACTGACTCGTAAAAAAATTTATGAACATTTACTCTATCCAAAAATGATGTATGGAGAGTTTGTACGTTTATTATTTGTTGCAATATATGTTGGTTTTGAAAGTTTTTATATTTTTAATAAAAAATTAAGAATACTAAAAACGAACAAAAAAGTACTACAAAAGATGTTAAATATGATTTAAAATCATCCTAATTAAGTTTAGATGTAAGGGTTAAAGTCGTACAAATGCAACATACTTTTCTCAAATAGTTGTACTCCAAAATAACTTGTCGATATGGTATGTGTAACCAGTAACTATGGAATATGGATATAGCAGGCATCATATAGTATCTCGAGTATTTTTTTTTCACCATTATAATATGATATATTTTTACAATTAAAACCTTTGGCCATTTCCATTGCATAAAAAACTCTCAACCGGTAAAATCTCATAGAAATGAGATAATACCGGTTACATCCGGTAGAAGCTCACCAGCTACCGGCCACCACTGGAATTTTGACGAAAAAGTAAATTCTAAAGGGTTCCTTGGACAACAGGGTTCATCGGACAAGTGCTCAGCAGATTGCAACCGCTTCATCGGGTTGCAAGTCTTTTCCTTTTTTGATAAAAATATTATTTTGATAAGTTTTAGTCGGTGGAGTTTTTTTGTGCATTGAGAAATGATTAGGGGTTTTAATACTAATGATATTTAATAATTAATATATCTTATTATAATTAGTTTATGTATAAATCATTTAAACAAAAAAAATAATCATTAATAACGTTTAAGTTTATTATTAGTATTATTTTTATTTTTCTAATTATTAATCAAAAAAAAAAATGATTTAAACATTGTTTGTAGTGATTTTGTGGGATTTAACTATTTAAACATAATCATATCTTAAAATTAATTTGATTTAAAAGTTTTAATTTAATCTTAAAATAGTAATTAACATTTGTTAATAGTAGAAGTGCCACTTGGCATTTTTTGTTACTCTTTTAATAGTATTCACTAGTTTATTACCCACGTATTACGTGTATATTTTTAATAAAAGATATTTATATAAACGTATATAAGTAAAAGTAAAGACGCATTAGTTATTTAAAAATAATATAAGAATATTATTATTATTTTTCATAGCTACTATTTTTTAATAAAAAATTATATTTATTTAATTACAATTTAAAATAATAGAATGTAAATTTTAATTAAATTTATAGATAATATTATTTGTTAGGATTATTATTTTATGATATTTAATGATAATTTAACTTTATGATATAAATTAAATTTATTTATACAATATTCTATAACAAATATTTTTTTAAATGCAATAAATTCAATTTGTTGATTCTAATGAATATATATAATTCCAGTTAATTCAATCAAACAATCATAATAACACAATTAAGAACAAGAATCAAAACTAACCGAATGATTAATATTGCCAATAATGATTTACAGAGATGAGAATATTCAATCGCACTGTAGCCCTAATTTTCTCTTTCTAGCTTTTCATGCAAAAATGACAAAATCAAATGTCAGATTAGTTGACATTTACAAAAGACGATTTTCTATTTATATGAAAATACAACTATACTATATTTACAATATCAACCCTAGACTTATTTATTTCATCAATTGAAAATTGGATCTAACATTCTCCCCCTTTGATGAAATAAAATCAGTCTTCACTTTGATAGCCCCCAACTTCATCTCAAAACGCCTGATGCTCTTTCGGTTAGACAACCTCCAATTGATCTTCGATATAAATTCAACCATGAGCTTTTTATCATATGCACTCAATGCTCCCCTCTTCGTCTTTCTCTTCTTATCGGCTGCCAACTTTCCTTTCAGACCACTCATCACCTACTGAAGCGTTCCATCACAAAATTTGTTGAGTTCAATGCTTCACATAGCTCTCAGATTTCTATCTTTGTCTTTATACATAACAGCAGGATGCCTTACCATAATGACTTGATATTCTTTCAACTCTCCAGCAAACTTGATAACCCGATTTGGCGGAGTAACATTTATCTTTCTCATTCCCCTTTCAACTCCGATCTGTAGGTCTTGCATAGACATAAGCACTAGTTTGATGTGCATGAAGTGAAAAAGTGTCTTCAGTGCAAACCTACAATGTTCATTCCTCTTATTACGACACAATTCATCAAATAAATCTTCAATATCAATTAGATGCATCCAGAACATATCAGCTTCAGTAAACGTATAAGTGTTTCCATCAGATCTTGTCACAGTGAAGGTAGGATAGAAAATCTTAACAAACCGATCTTTTTCAATTTTGACCAGATCAACGATCCTAAATTCACTTTTGATTTTATCCACAGGTTGAGCTTTATTCTGTAAGAAACTTGCATAATTTGCTAAGTGTGTCCTGTTAGGCTCCAAAACTCTAAGTAGCTTCAAAATGTACATGAAGCTTGCTTCTTGCAGAAATTTTTTTTCTCCAAATAATCTTTAAGATATGGTAACTTATTCCTCTTTCTGGTATACTCTGCAGATTTCTTAGACGATAACTCCAACCCCTTTTTCTTCTTCTTACTAATCTCTTCTTCATTAAGCAGAATCAAAATATCCTTGATTTCTCTTTGGACAATCTGCTGAGCTTCAAATCTTAACTGATGTTGTCCTTGTGATTCGTCAGCTAAGATGTATTCATTGAAGAACCTGTCCATTATCTCAACTTCGTTCAACTCTGTAACTACTTGTGGCATAACACTCTCCACATGAAATGGTTCTATTACTTCTTCTTTAACATTGACCATGACCTCAGGCTTTTCAACCGTCGATATAGGTATATCATCTTTCAAAATCTCTTGAACTAAAACCTCTTCTTCTTCAATTCTTTCTGCTCTCACAACTACATCTGTTAACTCAATCACATCATCATCTTCAGACAAATCAATCTCTACTTCTTTCTCTACTTCCTCAATCATTGGATTCTGTTCTTGAACTTCATCGTCAGAATCATCATACTCATCAAAATTGTAAATCTCTGATTGAATACTTAAAGGAAATGTAACATCTTCATAAAGAATCAATTTCAGCCCGCTTTGAGCATCAACAGATTTTTCTTTGGAGCTTCCAACTTCACCGTTTTCTTGAACTTCTGTTTCATTCTCTGGATATGTTATCATTAGAAGGCCAGTTCCTTGCTCATCAAGCTTCCTCCTCTTCTCCCCATCATGAGGAGCATCATCGAAGTCGTCATCGTGCTCATCATGCTTACGCTTCGGAGCAGAAGCTTGAGCCTTACAAGTTTTCTCAAGAGCAGATACTCTTTCAGACAAGTTACCTAATGATGTGATGACCGTTCTCTCCAATCCAATTATTCGTTCACGCATTTCGTCAAACTGATCATATACAAAGTCTCTGAGCTCTTCAATAGCTTGATTTGGATCTTTTTTTTTTCATTGCTTCTTCAACTACATTCTTGCCTTTTAAAAGTTTATGAATATTGGTCATCTGATTCATCATTTCTGATAATTGGCTTGTCATATGAGTGTTAACTCCCGCATTCAAGGCTTCATCCAACTTTGTTTCTGTAACGAACGGGGAAAGACTAACCACTGGGTCACTAAGACTTCAGTTGTCACAACAGTCGAATTTGTGAAAAGAACGTCTGTGTGGCCAGTTCTCAGGGTTAGCAAAGATGTATCTCTACCTGGACTTCCAACCTCTTTAAGTGATGGAGCAACAAATGCTACCGTTACTAAGGTTGTTCCGGCAGTAGCACGAAGTTCACTTGCACTTACCTCAACGAATGAAGTGGACTCGAGTGTCCTATTGTGTATAGGTTCTATAGACTGTGCAAGAAATGAAGTTGTACACCCGGGCAGATGTGTACTATATTCAATATCCATAAAATGCAAAGGATCTACGGATAGATTTTGTGTTTCGTCCCGGTGAGAAGTTGAAACATTCTCCTGTTGAGAGGAGAATGAGTGGCTAGAGGGGTTTGCAGTCGTCAGTGGGATACTGACTAATTCAATGCTAACTCCCATTTGGGAGCTAACAGCGGATGTGGTTTGATCCCGGCTGTTTGGGCTAGGAATCTCCCTCACACTCTCTCTCGCTATTCCAACAATATCGATCTCTGGAATGCTTTGACCTATTGAAATATCTATCATTCCAGCACCTCCCTCATTTGAATCATGACCACCCTCATCATCATCATCATCATCATCATCATCATTCCCTTTCCCAGCTCCCTCAGCAATATTTGATATTGTACACTCAGAATCGGAACTGCTCTCACCACCCCTTTCCTGCACCTCTACACCCTCACTCACAAATTGGCTACCCTGAACATCAGCCCCATGCTGAAGTTCCTGCTCACCCAGAGCCCCCTGGTTAAGAAAACCCAATTCTTGGGTTTCTACAGGAGCGTGATCTAATCTATATAACTTCACGTGCTCACTTTCCTGATCCGCATACTTTAATAAAGCTTCTGGAATTGGCATTATATTCGCGTTCGGTGAATCCTGTACTCCATGCAGACTCATCATCACATAATCAGGGCACCGTTGAGCATTTGTTCGTTTAGGAATTTGTTCATTGCCCCTTAATATTCCCCTTATCAGTATTTGAATGAATCTTTGAAGTGGGACAAATTTTTGTGCTCTATTTGTCGTCTTGGCTAACACCACCTCCTTCAAGTCCTCCCAGCTACATTGAGCATAATCATAATTCTTGTTAAAGGCAATCCCATAGAATATTCTAAGACAATGGATGTTGCATCTATCTATTCCAATATGCTTTGACGTCATGCATCAGTTTACAATGCCAAAAAGTGTGTACCATTCTCCATTAAGTCCATTTCTATGGAACTTAGAGCTTTTCGATAGTGGTTTAGAGTATCCTAAGTAAATCAAATCATGTACTAGTTCTTCATCGGATACAAAATCCTCAAAATCTGCTAGCTCTGGAAAGTTCACAGTATCGATGCGACGTGGTAGAAACAGATTATGTCTGAGTCTTGATAGTGTAATCTTCGTCTTATATTGATCAATAGTAACCTTGAAGTGATGGTTACCATCAGCTGGTACAAACTTGATTGTGTGCCAAAATTGCTGTAGGTACACTTGGGGAATTGAGGGTTTGTATTGAAGTAGATAACCTAAAGGATGTCCTTTTAAGAATGTCTACTATGATTGGGTGGCTGACTTTTATTATCTTGGGATCAAGACGATGGTTGTTGTCATGAAAGGGTAGGCAATATCTAGGTTTGACTAACTGATTGTCTGGGATGAGTGTGGAAGGTGAAGGTCGGGTGACGGAAGCAGATTTCACTGGTTTGGAAACCAATGTATGATTTCAAGATGAATTGGAATCAGATGAGTTTGAAGGTTGGGATTGAGCTGGGGATGCCATTTGAAACCTGTGAAAAATAATAGACATGTTAGAATCAACAGATAATCAAATGAAATCATGCACATGGAAAAATAAAACATTTTGCTAGAAATTAGAAAAATATGTGTTTTCCTGTTTAAAGCATCGGGATTCCAGAAAATAATATTGAAATATTATTGTTAGGATTCCAAAGTCAATCGTTAAGAGTCCAATGTTAGAAAAACACAGATTTTAAAAATTTCTCAAAAAATGTGAAATTTTTCTGAGAAGGTAAAATTCCTCAACACTTAGAAAAGTTTTAGAAATTTGAGGATGAAACTCGAATGAAACATGATGTTTCTCGGATGACTCATGATCCAACTCGAATTGTATGAGTATGAATCTCGAATGATTAAGGAGTTTCTCGACTGAAGTTATGGACCAACTTGATTGAGGTTGATGTTTTCTCGAAAGACATAGAAGTCAACTCGAATGGGGTTGTTGGTTTCTCGATTGAAATTGATTATCGAGACTTGATAGAAAAATTTGCTAAGTCCTACACATCGCTCAAACAACAATAAAAGTTCCTCGAACTAATTATAAGCCCAACTCGAATTAAACATGAAAAAACTCGAATGAAACTTGTTATCGTGGGTTATTTGAAAATTTTTATGTCCTGAAAATTAACCAACTCGTATAACAATGAACATTTTCTCGAATCAAGAAGTATTCAACTCGGATGATACTAGAATTTTCTCGAGTGAACCTTCAGTCAACTCGATTAAAGCCTCAAACATTCTCGAGTCATGTTAATCAAGAAAAATGCTTAAAAATTTGCTAAGTCCAGACACACTTATAATTTGAACATTTCAATTCAAGGACTATTTTGCCTATCCAAAAGTTGAGTCCTATTCGAAAATTGATTTTGAACAACAATTGTTTACTGAACATTGTCCAGAAACAACACTTTCATACCAAAAAATCCAATTTTCAGATTTATGAACTCGAAAAAACTTTAACACTGAAAATGTCAAATTCGTGTTTGTGTGTTTGAAACTGAGACTTGAAATTTGATATTCAAGTTCATGATAGAAATCCGCATACAAACACACAATAAATTTAATATTAAAACCAACAAATCAACAAAACCCATGAACATGTATTTAGCATTCCACGAACACATACAGAACAGAAAAACCCGAAAATAAATGCTTAAAACTAAACAATTCAAAGCAAAAACTGTAAAAACACTTACAATTTAAATTCTGAAGTTGAAAACTTGAGGTTTCTTCGTCTTTAAGAAAGTTTGAGAAATGGGCGATTGGGAGAAGAAGATGAACAGTAGACGGTTTGGAAAAAGTGTGTTTGAAATTCAAATTTATAGTCAAATTTTGAACTTTGAATTTTAAACAACCGTCCCACTTTAAAATTTAAAGCACATTTTACTTTTTCATTTGAAACCCATTTATATAAAAAATGCACACACACAAACAAAAACAAATAATAACTACTAAAAAAAATTTAATGAACTAAAATTAAATTTGAACACAATAACAAAAAAAAAAAAAAATTTAACAACAACAAAAAATTTAACAAAAAATAGAATTTGCTCCCCCTTGATTTTTGCAGTTTAGCTACACCTCAGATGAATATATCTTTTTAAATGACAGCTCCCCCTTCAAAAATCAGATAAAAATTTATCAGATTTTTAAGAATCAGATAAACATATCTTTCTGCTCCCCCTGCACATGACAATTTAAAATCTGAAAAATTTAAACTTTTAGAGTCACATGAGATTAACATCAAATTTAAATCAAATAAAAAATGTAAATTTTAAATTATAATTTTTAACTACTGATTGTTTAAATCTAACGATTCAACATACCCAACTTGTATACCAAAAAATTAAAACGTTTTTCATCTATGGCTTTGGTAAACAAGTCAGCTAATTGATATTCAGTAGGTACAAAATATAAATCTATATTATCATTTTCTACATGATCTTTTATAAAATGATCCCGAATGTCAATGTGTTTGGTTTTAGAATGTTGCACCGGATTAGAAGCTATGGCTATTGCACTTTGAGAATCACAATAAATTGGAATCTTTTGTGGTGTAAACCCGTAGTCTCTGAGTTGGCTCTTTATCCACAACACTTGGGAACAACACGAAGATACGACAACGTATTCAGCTTCGGCTGTAAACAGTGAAACACATTGTTTCTTGGATGACCAGCAGACGGGTTTGTCACTTAGGAATTGTACTGCTCCTGATGTGTTTTTTAATCCATTTTGTCACCTGCGTGATCAGCATCAGATAAGGCAGTTAATGTAAATGAGGATTCCCGGGGATACCACAAACCTAAGTTTGGTGTTCCCTTTAAAATATCTTAAAATTTTTTTGGCAGCAGCCAAATGTGATTCTTTCTGATGTGTCTGATATCTAGCACAAACACATGTAGGAAACATAATATCAGGTCTACTTGCAGTTAAATACATTAATGGCCCAATTATGTCTCGATAATGAGTTACATCTACAGGTTTCCCTGAAATGTCCTCATCGAGTTTAGATTTGGAATCTGGAGCCATGGGAGTTTTCATAGCAGTCCTATTTACCATGTTAAATTTCTTTAACATGTCTTGAATATATTTGGACTGATTGATGAAAATACCATCAGTCAGTTGTTTCACTTGTAAACCCAAGAAAAATTGATTTCTCTCATCATGCTCATTTCAAATTTTTGGGACATTAAGAAAGCAAAGTTCTTGCAAAATTATGGATTATAGACCCAAATATTATATCATCAACATATATTTGAATAACTATGATATCTGGACCTTGACGTTTTATAAACAGGGTTGTATTCACTGCACCTTTGTTGAATCCATATTTCAAAAGATAATTTGAAAGTGCATCATACCAAGCACGAGGTGCTTGTTTAAGGCCATACAGGGATTTATCCAAAATATATACATGGTCAGGCTTCGAAGTATCAGTAAACCCTTCGGGCTAATATGTATATACTTCATCTGTCAAATCCCCATTTACAAACGCAGTCTTTACATCCATTTGATAAACAGTAAAGTTTATATGAGCCGCAAAATCCAAAAACATCCTTATAGCTTCTATCCTAACAACTGGAGCGAATGTTTCATCGTAATCAATTCCCTCTTGCTGGCTATATCCTTTGGCAATGAGGTGACCCTTGTTTCTAATGATGACACCGTGTTCATCCTTCTTATTCTTGAAGATCCACTTCGTGTCAATGATGGATTTGTCTTTTGGTTGCTCCACCAATCTCCGGACCTTCAACCTTTCAAACTGATTTAGCTCTTCTTAGGGATGGCAACGGGGCGGTTACGGGGCGGGGATTGGTCCCCCCGTCCCTGTCCCCGATTATAATATACAATACCAAAACCGTTTAAAAACCGCGGGGATATAAACGGGGAATCCCCGTCGGGGATTCGGGGAAACCCGTTTAATATAAACGGTTTTTTTAAACGGGTTAAATTCACCGCGGGGATCCCCGTTAACCTTAAATGGGTTAAATTCACCGCGGGGGGATTAAACGGGTAACTCCCTATCGGATTCACCATTTTAACAAATTAAGATACAATAATTAAGACATCAAAAGTGCATAAACATCCGGAAAAAAACATAGCAATCCAAAGTTTCAAAACACATTACGATACGTGATATTATTACAAAAGTAAATATAAAGTTCATATCCTCGTCATCACTTAAAGATGTAACTCCTTCTTGATCATCAATATCATTCACCTAAATCCATACCGAACCCATTCGATCATTTAAGCGGTTGTCACGTCAGATTGCTACAATAATCAACACATTAAAATCTTTGTTAAACTAAATAAAAAAAGTCATTATTTTTTACAATAATCAACACATAAAAAGGAGTAATTATTTTTTACCTCATCTCCATCATCACAGTCATATTCAATAGTTTGACAATATGCTTCAGTTTCTTTCGAGCAAGTGGCTATATTCATTTCATAATAGTTAAAAGATCATATTAATAATTAAGTTTCAATGTAAAAGAAATATGTATATAAGAAAAAGAAAATGATTGATTACCTCTTATTTCATTTAATAACCAACTTTGGGCACACATCAACGCTTCCAATGTCTTTGGATGAAGACGACTACGATGTGGACTTACCAATCTACCACTTGTACTAAAAGCAGACTCGGAAGCAACAGTAGATATCGGAATCGCCAATATATCTCGAGCAATCTTTTGTAACCTTGGATACTTGACACCATTTGTTTTCCACCAAGCTAAAAGATTAATCTCTGGGGTTTTGGTCCAAACTTTCTCTTGAAGGTACATATCGAGCTCTATTGTGTCACCTAAAATATAAAGTCATAAACAAGTTGTCAAATCATATAAACTTGAATATAATAACTAAATAAAAATAATGTAATGGATATCTCATACCTGTGTGACTATCCTCTTCAACAAAAGAATAATACTCATTGAAAAATCTTCCACCTCCCGTACTTTGAGTTGATCTCATACTATCGACCCGTGAAGTTCCTTGACCACAACTTTCATAATCCTAAAATAACTTATACACAAGCTCCTTAAGTTTTATTATCTCACTCTCTGACTTTTCGACACCATATATCTTTGGAAAAGCAAAATCCATTGCTTTCAACTTGTATCGAGGATCTAAAACTGCAGCTACTCCCATGACCCCATGAATAACCGACCAATATTTATCAAACTTAACAAGCATCTTTTCCGCCATCCCCTTGATTACTTGGTCTTTATCTTCTTTCCATATACTCAAAGAAGATTTTATTTCACATATGGATGGAAAAAAAAACATTTGCCGTGGGATATTTAGTACCTGAAAACATCAAAGTCAGATCATAAAATAGATTCAATTTGTCACAAATGCTTGAAGCCAACTCCCAATCTCTTTCCGTTGGCAAAGTTTTATATTGGCTATCTCGTTGCTTCAAACGTTTGAAGACGTCCTTGTAAGCAATGGCAACATTCAACATTATATATGTAGAGTTCCAACGCATTTTGCAATCAAGAGACAACTTTTTTGAACATTCAATTGCTAAATGACGAGCCGCTTCATCAAACTTTTCAACTCTTTTTTGTGTTGCCGTCCAAAAACCAACACAATAAAACACCCAGGATTAATCATCAAACACAATAACATAATGATCTGATAACCTAGATTAAGTGCGGAAGCATTTAAAATACATAAATCAAGTAGTGCAACAGTGTCAAACACCCCTACGGTGCTACAAGGTACCAAATCTAAGTCTACATACCCAATTCAATTATTACAACATCCAGAATATATAACAACACTGTCCCAAAACATAATTACCGATTGTGTAGTAGAATTCTTCAAAGAACTTCACACACAACCTAACTAGAAGGTCCAGCTGCAGATTTTCCCTTTCCTGTAAAAATAAAGCAACTGAGAGGTAAGCGAATGCTTAGTGAATACACAGATTACGCATTTTATAAATTTTTATGAAGCCCCAAGGGTAACACCGATGACAAACATCGTATACCCTCTTCGTACACCAAGTACGGAACCAGAGTCGCAGCCCCTTCGAGCCCAAAACTCGGCATTAAACATACCATCTGAGACAAATGTACGATCGGGGATGACATACTGCCTACCAGAACCTCGGAGGGATCAGCTCCAGGTCATATAGCGCAGTAACATCAGAGTAATCGATGCGACCCACCGGTCCATCACTAGATGCACAACAATCGAACGGACATGCAACAAGTAAGAATGTGCATCTAAATCTACGCAAGTTAGTAGAATTCCAAACAATAAATGAAGCAACAGGTCTCAGCAGGCAAAGCTTAACATAAAACAGATATAAACATGCGAAATCTAATGTACTCACAGTGGGTGCGTAATTAAACTTTTAACCAATATTTATTTCTCTTCGGGATTTCAACCGGATCCTCAATGTACCCCACTGTGGGTTAAACAACACCACAAGGGACCTGTTAAATCAATTGCAACAATATTTCGAGTCAAAAACCGTTTAAATCCATAAAACCAAGTTTCGTAATTTTTTGTAATATTTTTCCCATTTCGGGTCTATGTCCAAATTCGAACTACAACTAAGTTTGAACCCATCTCATGTTCACACCTTATCCTTTGAATAACTCTTGTTATTTTATGTGTTGTTTATGGGTTTCATTCAAAATATTCGAGTTTAGATAGTAGGTTTTCAATTTTAGGCATTAAACTCGAATTTAAGGGGTTAAATTCGAATTTCCTTTCGAATTTGAGGCCAAACTCGAACTCATGAGGATAAATTCGAACCATATTCGAATTTAGGGTCCTAAATTCGAATTTAGGGACATAAACTCGAATTCCATGTATTAAACTCGAATACATGCTCGAATTTAGTACAAAAATCGAGTTTGTTCTTGCATTTCGACTGTGTTCTTGGTATTTTCGAGTTTGTTCATCTTTACAACTTTAAAACATGCCTTTCTAAGCCTTAAATCACCGATATATCATGTATGATGCCTAGGTTCCATTCTATTACACATATACTATCATATCCATTCTATTACACATATACTATCATATTCTTGCCAGACAAGTCTTCCGGAAACACATCCGGGAATTGTGAAACAACAGGCACATCGGCTAAAGACCTCTTCTCAGCCTTAGCATCAATCGCATATGCTAAGTAAGCGTCACACCCCTTTGCAACAAGCTTTCGAGCTTTTGCAATAGTCAGCAAACACAGATCCCCGTTTCTCCTATCCCCGTATATACATATCTCACGCCCCTCCGGAGTAGTTATCTTTATCATACGATGCTTACAAACTATGTTGGCTTCATTCTCAATCAACCAGTCCATCCCAACAATCACGTCAAACTCACTGAACTCTATTGGAATCAAATCTAGAATGAAGACTATATCTTCAATCACTAACGTGCAGTTACGGTATACGTGATCTACTTTTACTAGAGTGTTGTTAGCAGTTTCTATGTCAAGTACAGCAGATAATCTAGACAGTGGCATGGCAAGTCTTTGTGCAAAAACAGTGGAAACAAACGAACGATTTGCACCTGAATCAAATAAAATTCTTGCTGGCATAGAATTTACGATAAACGTACCCGTGACCACCTCCGGGTTTTCCCTAGCTTCCTCTGCCGTTATCTGAAATGCACGAGCCGGTGCCCTTTGTGGCTGGTTCCGGCGGTTGACTGAACCACCACTAGATCCCCCAGATGATCGAGTCGATGATGGAGCAGCAGCTGTTGGAGTATTCATTCGACAATTCCTGCTATAGTGTCCCCATACACCACATTTATGCCAGGCATCTCCTTTCTTTGGACACTCATTCTGAAAATGGCCCAGCTCCAAAGCAAAAGCAAGCACGTCCATTAGTGCACTTGCCAAAGTGTTCCAGATGACACTTGTTGCAATATTGTGGCTCGGTGTTGATAGAGTAGGCACGAGCACGACCAGAAGATCCAGATGGTCGGCGATAAGACTACTGAGGTGAGTACTGTGAAGACCGGGAAGATCCCGAGTATCCTCCCTCGCGCTGGCACTTCGGCGGTGACGGCTGTGTTGGGTTGGTGGAAGCAGCAGCAGACCCAATAGAATAACCTGACATGATCAGAATTTGTTCTACATTTCGGCATTAAACATACCATCTGAGACAAACGTACGATCGGGGATGACATACTGCCTACCAGAACCTCGGAGGGATCAGCTCCAGGTCATATAGCGCAGTAACATCAGAGTAATCGATGCGACCCACCGGTCCATCACTAGATGCACAACAATCGAAAGGACATGCAACAAGTATGAATGTGCATCTAAATCTATGCAAGTTAGTAGAATTCCAAACAATAAATGAAGCAACAGGTCTCAGCAGGCAAAGCTAACATAAAACAGATATAAACATGCGAAATCTAATGTACTCACAGTGGGTGCGTTATTAAACTTCAAGTAATATTATTTCTCTTCAGGCTTTCAACCGGATCCACAAAGTACCCCACTGTGGGTTAAAAAACACCACAAGGGACCTGTTAAGTCAGTTGCAACAATATCTCGAGTCAAAAACTGTCTAATTCCGTAAAACCAAGTTTTATAAGTTTTGCAATATTTTTCCCCCATTCAGGATCCATGTCCAAATTCGAACCACAACTAAGTTTGAACCCAACTCATGTTCAAACCTAATCCTTTGAATAACTTTTGTTATTTTATGTGTTGTCTATGGGTTTCATTCAAATTATTCAAGTTTAGAAAGTAGATTTTAATTTTGGGCATTAAATTCGAATCCTATGCATTAAATTCGAGCTTGTGGACAATTATTTGCATCAAATTCGAATATATGGGGTTAAATTCGAACTCATCATCGAATTTAAGGCTAAACTCGAACCCATTAGGGTTAAAATCGAATCCCATCTCGAGTTTAAGGGTTAAATTCGAAACCCGTGGTGTTAAATTCGAATACATACTCGAGTTCAGTACCAAAATCGAGTTTGTTCTTTGTAATTCGACTTTGTTCTTGGCATTCTCGAATTTGTTCATCTTTTCAGCTTAAATTATTCATTTCAAGGCCTAAAATCACGAATATGTCATATATTATGCCTAGTTTCGATTCTATTACACATACCCTATCATACTCTTGCTAAAACTCAAGCAAAACTAGCTCCATTCACGCAATAAATGATAAAATCGAATTTATGCCTTCAAAAACCGAAATAATAAAGCTTAAAAGGGTCGATTCTTACCTCAATTCGTACGTCAAGAATCCAACCGTAGATTGTTGTAGTACTCCTCGAGATCTTTTCGATGACGTATAAATCTTGATAATCGGCCGGTCGGTTTGAGAGATATTCTAGAGAGAAGTAGAGAGAGTTTCTAGAGAGAGAGTGAAGAGTGTGAAATGAAAGGCTTTTAGCCTTTTTATTCTCATCTTTCCCATTTTGCACATTTCACCCCTCAACTTAACCGGTTCCATAAAATACTGATTTATTCTTAAATTTATCATAACCTAACTTTTATAATGTATAATACTCCATAATAATAATTATTAATTCTCAAACTTCGTAACTTCTTAAAATAGCAACAAACTTTTAAATATCTCAAATACTTAATCATTGTTCATATTTCAACTTAATTATAATTTATCCGTCTAAATAAATCTGAATTACAGTAATTGAATTCGAGGATGTTACAAGTTTAAAGACAACTTGTCTAATAAAAAGTGAATCAGTAAATCATTAGTGCTGAATTATCAACTGTTACAGTTGATATCTTTCTATCAATGTTCCAATCGCATAGAGATTGATACAAAACCTCAGCAAGAACTTCAGCAGTATGTGGACAAGGCACGTAAATAAACCTAATAAAGTAGTAATTAGTAACTAAATATCTTTAAAGTATGTGAACAATACACGAATTAAGTAACTAAATAAAGTAGTAATTAGTAACTAAATATCTTTAAAGTATGTGAACAAGACACGAATTAAGTAACTAAATAAAGTAGTAATTTACTAATTTAGTGACATATTGAAATACCTCATTATTCGACTTTGCATTTCCCAATTATCATCAATCAGGTGCGCGGTAATTGACATGAAACCTTTTTTCTGATTACCCGATGTCCACATATCGGTGGTAATTGCAATTCGACTTTCATTTTTCTCCAAGATCCTAATTTAAATCAAAGTGAAAAGTTAAAAGGCAATTAAGTAAACATATTAAAATCAAATAATAAATAATACATACCGCATTGTCTTTTGTTTTTCAAAGTCATAAATCTTCAAGATATCACTCTTTAAGGTATCTCGAGACGGAACCTTAAATAAAGGTTGAAGTCCAACCACAAACTTTCGAAACAAGTGATGTTCAACCATTACAAGAGGGTATTCATGAACTATTACCATCTCGGCTAAATCTTTTTTTGACTTATCGGGATCAAAGTTTAAACAACTTAGATTTGGTTGTCCACCCATTGACTTTTCCCCTATTTCTAACACTGATTGGCGTATATCTCTTTGGAATCGTTTTGGACAAAAGGTGTTATAATGATCAAGTAAGTGTCGTGTCTCATTCTTACTATTTCCTCCTAATTTCTTCTTGCAATAATGACATTGTGCCTTCTCATCACCATCAATCGTCATCTTGTCAAAGTGATTCCATACCATTAAAGTAAGTTTTCGTTTCCTTGAAACCACATTGCTATCAATTTTGAGTTTAATCTCCTTCCGTGGGTGTGGGTGTCAGTGTGGATTCAATATTTGTTTCCGGAGAAGGTTGGTTCATGCAATTATTGCTATCGGCTTGTGAATTATCACCGGTGGATGGATGGGAAGATGGTGCGGATGGTTGTCCTTGTCCCTCCATATTTTGATTTCTTTATCGCTACGTAACACATCAATTACAACAATTACAAATATAATCGTACAAAATCCAATCTGAAGCATCAATTTAGTTACTAATTACTATTTTGATTTGTTACCAATCTGAAAAAATCAATTTTGTACAGAAACTTATAACGATCCAGCACCAATTTCCACCACAAAAACACCAATTAAACACTAGATTTATCACCAATTAAACACCAATTTTGTACAGAAGCTTATGTACACATTACAGATTTAAGTTTTTTGGAAAGATTTAACACTGCACAAAATTGTGAGCAGCCAATTAAACACTAGATTTATTGCCAATTAAACACTAGATTTATCACCAATTAAACACCAATTTTGGCCATAAACACACTGCACACACAAAATACAAAGATTTAAGTTTTAAAGATGAAACTACCTCAAATAATTTGCATATCTGTGTTTCTTGAGTGAGTTGTGAGCAGCCACTGGCAGAGACAAGCCACCGCCGAGCGGAGTGGCGGCCGGAGGGTGGTTTGAGGGGGTGTCGGCTGGAGGAGAGAGAATCCACCGCCTGGAGCCGACCGGCGAGACTCAGAGCCGCCGCTGTCACTCAGAGCCGCCGCTGTCACGCTGTGGAACTGTGGAAGCCGCTCTCGAAGAGTACAACCCTGGATCTGGAAGACTGGAACGGCTGGAATGGACGATGGTCAACGGTCGAGTAGTCGACTGTGATCTGTGGAAGACTGGAAGTGTGGAGTTACTAGAGTCGTGGAATTCTTTTGGAAAGCAGAAGCCAAGAAAAGAAAAGAATGAAGTGGTACTCTGGAAGTAGGGTTAGGTTTAGGAAAAGTTTTAATAGCATAATATAAATATAATATATATATATATATATATATATATATATATATATATATATATATATATAACATTATAATCGGGTACTATTCGGGTCCTTAAACAGGAATATAATCGGGTATACGGGGCGGGGATTGGCAATACCATCCCCGTCCCCATCCCCGTCTAAATTAATCGGTTTTCCCCGTATCCGTCCCCGTCCCCGATTAGCCGTCCCCGAACCCGACCCGATTCTGTCGATTTTCGGTTTTCCCCGTCGGTTTCGGTTTTTTTTGCCATCCCTAGCTCTTCTTGCATAGCCACGATCCAGTCCGCATCCTGTATAGCTTCTTTCACATTCTTTGGCTCAATTTTACTCAGAAAATTTGAAAATAAGCACTCGTTCATGGTTGCTCTTCTGGTTTTAGCTGAGGCTGAAGGATCACCTATTATGTTTTCAGTTGGGTGATTCCTTGTCCATTTAAAGGTATGTGGGTAAGGTTGAAGTTGGTCTTGATTAGGGTTTAAATCCAGATAGGGAATTCAGGGATTTGCTTCTGAGGTTGATGGTATATCAACTGAGATTGGGGCTTCTGAATTTTCAGAAGGAAATGAGGTTTCAAAAGATACTGGAGGTTGTATAGGTAGTACACTGTCAACAGGTAAGTGTACGTCTGTCGTTAAAACCTCTCCATTTTCTTCCGAAATAGGTTGGTGAGAATAATTTGAGACTACGACTGGATCTTCAGTAATCCTGTCAGGTTTGAAACATTAGGTTTGATCTGTTCAAAGTAGTCTTCATAAAAATTCTCGAATAGTTTATTTAAATCATTATTTTCTGCACTCTGTTCAGATTACTTCATAGAAATTGGCTGGTTAAGATCGGGTCCTAAACTGATATGTTCAAAAGCCATCACAACGCCTTCATCGAATTTAACATTGACGCTTCCATTAACAGTCTTTGTCCTCTTATTGTAGACTCGGAAGGCTATACACTCTTTTAAATAGCCAATGAAGATGCCTTCATCCGCTTTTTGACTAAACTTTCCCAAATTGTCTTTGTCGTTTAAGATAAAACACCTGCATCCAAAGACATGAAAAAATTTGACATTAGGGACTCGTTTATTTATTAATTCATAGGGAGTCTTTCCGAATCTCTTGTTGATTATAGATCTATTCTGCGTAACACAAGACGTTGCTACAACTTCAGCCCAAAAGAATAACAGAAGGTTTGAATGTGTCAGCATCATTCTTGCAGATTCCACTAGGGTGCGATTTCTCCATTCAACTACACTGTTTTATTATGGAGTTCAAGCTACTGTGAATTGATGAGTTATTCCCACAGAATTTAGAAACGTCACGAGTGATTTGTTTTTGAATTCTGTCACATTATCTGATCTAATGGTTTGAACTGAAAGTTGCAACTTGACTTGAAATCTGCGAATGAAGTCGATTATGATTTCGGTAGCATCAGACTTGGAACGCAGGAGGAATACCCATGTGTATCTGGAGTAGTCATCCACTATTACCAACACATATCTCTTTTTGTTTATGCTCTGTACTCGCATTGGCCCACACAAGTCCATATGAAGAAATTCCAATGCTCTCGTTGAAGAGTGTTCAGTTTTTGACTTGTGAGACGCTTTAACCATCTTTCCTTTTTCACAGGCTACATACAACTGCTCTTTTTGAAATCTGAGAGTTGGAAGCTCTTTGACTAACCCACCTTTAGGTTGGTTAACTCTTTGAAATTCAAGTGAGAAAGACGGCGATGCCATAACCAAGAAACTTTAGATGTTGCATTTGATAATAAGCAAACATCTTTCTTCAGATTGATTGAGGCTAGGTCTATCTGGTACAAATTTGTTTTTCTTTTCCCCTACAAGTATCTCCTTCCCATCTCCAGATCTAATGCTGCACTGATTCGCCTTAAATGTGACCTCTAATCCTTTGTCGCATAGTTGTCCAATGCTGAACAGATTGTGACCTAGACCGTCAACGTAGAAGACTTTTTGTATTGTGATCTTGTCGTACTCAAAACTCTCATATCCTTTGATCGGATAGAATTGATCATTTCCGAAACTAACTGTGCCACAGAACTTATCAATAAAGTTTGTGAGAGTTTTTCTCTGTCCGGTCATATGCTTTGAGCAGCCGGAGTCAAGGTACCACACATGATTTACCTATAAGACGAAAGAAGACGTGAGGTACCCACTTATAGTTGGATACCTTTGATTTCGGTAAATCATGTGGTTTGTTATTATTCTTTTCATCAGATAGTGCCTTTAATTTAGGAACCCACTTTTTAACAGTACGTTTAGGTATCCATTTTTGTACAGTTCGGTGTGGAACTGATTTTAAAATATATTTCTTTGGAACCTTTTCCTGTTTAAAAGAAGGAACCTTTTCCTTTGGTAACCAAACGAACTAATCAGATTTAGCATGCATTGGATGACGACGAGTAGAATTTAAAGCAAGTAAGTCAGTTCGAGAGTATTTGATACATCGTTAATCAGTAAATTTAACAGAATTATCAAAGTGACTAATCCTATCAGTAACAAGACTCTCTTTGACTCTCTACTCTTGTCTTAAACTCTTGTTTTTCATTTCTCGTTGCTTCTCGCGCCATTCTTTCTTCCGAGAACTTTTCACAATATTATCTGACATAATAGAAACACGAGAATTAGTCGTTTTAGAAATATGTTTATCCTGTAAAAATATCTTACCTTTGGAGGTATGGACCTTCTGTGCAATAGAATCCCTTGAGGAAGATGATTTACCTTTTTCATATGTAGGAGTCACAAAATGAACTTTTGTTTTCTCCTTTTTCAGTTGTAAAACTGGTGAATTTTCTGATGTATCCTTAGAATTTGTAGATATTCTTTTCAGAATACTAATAGGTTCTTTAGGTTTTTCAATTTGTTTGTCATGTAATGGTTTAACAAATTCATCTATTTTGACAAACATTTCTTCCAATGAGTTGAAATCTGAGTTCATATACAGATCAAAATCTTGTTCATAATTAATAGAATCAAATTGAATTGAAGGTTTTGATCTAATTGAGATTTGTTTTCAGGCTGATTTTGCAGCTTTAATTCCAAAGATTTAATTTCAGCCATAAGATTTTGATTTTCAGTCTCAAAAGTTTTGATTTTCAATTCAAGATCAGAGTTTATCTTCTCAAGAATTGAATTTGGTAAATATGGCTTTTGAGAATGAGTAGTATTTTTAGATGAATCCTTATCAAAATAAGTCTGAATATACCCCTCATTAATGCAAGAATTTTGATAATCATTTAATCTGTTATAATCGACAGTATTCTGCATTTTATCAGATCTCAACCTTTTTGAATCTTCACTTGATTCTATTTCATCCAAAGCTTTCATAAAAATCATTTGTAATCCAAAATTCATGTATCTGACATCATATAAAGTAGGTGAATTTGAAATTGCTTTTGTTAGATATTTAGGATTAGTCCAACCTAAACCTGATTTAGAATTATAAAATTCGGTATCTTTAGGTTGATTTAAATATATCGTTTGATCTGTTTGACCTCGTTTTATAAACTCATCTTCCAAAGATTTAATTTTCTCGTAAAGTTTCGTTCTTTTATCAAATATGTCATGATATTTCACAGATGAACTTGATGTTTCTAATTCAGCGAAATTCAGTTTTTCTGTTAGGTCAGATATATTGCTATTCAGTTTCTGAATTTGACTTTCAAGATCATTTGTTTTATCTTGTAGATCTAATACAGCTTGTAACGCTAATGCCTTATCCTTGGAAAAATCTAACACTAACGCATGTTCTTGACTTAATTTGTTTTCCAAGGAATGTACATTTTTCTTTTCAGCTTTTAAAGATTTTTCAAATTTCTTTAACATGTAAGCCATTTGTGTCAGTTTTTGTTCTAGCATGCAGGAATCATAATTTTCAGAATCAGAGTTAGTTTGTACCTCAGGTGTCTCTGAACTCTCTGATGTATCTGAATCTGAGTCATCATTATCTTTATCCTTGCTGCATTCAGCATCTCCTGTTTCCATCAGTGCTAACTCTTCAGTCAGTTCCTTATCATCATCAGACTCTTCTTTCTCTTCAGTCTCCTCATCGGTCAAACCCACCCAAACTTCATCTTCAGCTATCATCGCAGACTCACTAAGTTTTGAATCATTAAAAACTTCAGACTTCAGACAGATGTGTGCATCTTCATCTAATATATCTTCGTCTTCAGATAATTGGAGCCAGTGATCATCTTCAGCCATTAAAGCTTTGCCGACCTCCTTTTCATTTGCTAGTAGTGCCTTACGAGTTTAGTATTCTGAATTTTTAACTACAAGCAATCTACATTCTCTTGCATAATGACCTGGCTTGCCACAGTTGTAGCACTTTTGCTCAGAATCCTTCTTGGTTTGCTTTTAAGATTTTTCATATTTGTCTACTTTCTTGCCACTGCTCTCTCCTGATTTATCATATCTTTCCTTCTTTTCAAACTTCTGTGAGCCTGTTTTGTACCTCATCTTGTTGTTTGTTGGTTTTCGGTAAAACTTCTTCTGAAATGCCTTCGTTAGTAAGGCCATTTGTTTCTTCATCTCTTCAATTTCAGAATTAGTTGAGGAATCTGATGAGTCTGACTTTGATGAACTGCTGCTTACTACTACTCGTTTATCCTTCTTAAGCTTGTATTTTTACTTTTTGTCTGCCAACAAAGTTAAAGGATCAACATTTTCTTTTTTAGCCTTCTTCTTTCCAGACATTTTCCTTAAAACAATTTCCTGGTAGTTGTTAAGGTTTTCAAATACCATGTGAAAGTACATGTCTTCAATATCTTTGGTATCCTGAATTATCATTGCGTACTTTTCCCACTCCGGATTCAGTACGTTCAGGAATTTGACATTGATGTCTAAATTTGACTTTCTGTCACCATTTCTCTTCATTTCACTGACCAGGCTGACAAACCTCGGACATGTACTCTCCAGCAGTTCCCCTTCTCTTGCTCTGAAGTTCTCAAACGTCATTAAACTGTTTCGGGCTCTGTTTGTTGCTGCTCTGTCTGAACCCCTCATCAACTTACAAACCTCATCCCAGATGGATTTGGCTATTTTGGTATTGGTCAGACAGGTATATATATCATTTGGTATTGATATCAACAACAGTTTTCTAGCTGTCTTGTCCCCTCAGTTTTCTACGCTTTTGTGCTTCAGTTAGGTTTGTTACCTCAACGGTTCTTTCAGGTATAGGAGGGTTGCCGATGAGTACAACAAGTATTGTCTCAAGAAAAACAGCTGGTCCGTCATTGAGTGACTTCAGCATCTCTTCAGACAGGTCATGGAAACTAATAAACTCAAGAAATTTCTCCCTCCATTGTACGTATGCACCTCTGTACAGAATTGAGGTTTTGTTTCCGAACCCATGGCTAGTGCGCGTCTTTAGACATTTTGACTGAATAACAGGAATCTTCCAAGATATTTTAAATGAAAATTTGATTGAAACTGAAAAATTGATCAAACTTGAATGTAAGTTGATCAAACTTGAATGAGTAAAGATTGAAACTCGAAATGAATGGGATCAAAACTCGATCAATGAATGAGAAACTCGATCAATGAATGAGAACAACTTGAATAAAGATGGTAACTTGAATCTAAAAGAAAGAATCAATCAACATATTAACAAGTCAACTCGAATACAAAGAATTGTCAACTCGAATGAATCCTCTGTGAAACTCGAATCAAATGAGAGTAAACTCGAATGAAATTGACTGATGATTGATTAACTCGAATTAAACTTGTTTAAAACTTGATTCAAATTGAAATCCAGTTAAATTGTTTTATAAAACTCGAATACAACTTGCTTACAACTCGAATTGAATAGAGGTCAACTCGATTGATACTTATATTACACTCGATTAGTTCTTTAGTTCAACTCGATTGAATATGTGATTCAACTTGAATAGAACTTTAGTTCAACTCGATTGATCTTTCAAGACAACTCGATTTAAATGTTTACTAAACTCGATTGAACTTATCAGTCAACTCGATTATAACACTTATCAACTCGATTGAAGCATGAACAATGTAATATTCGAGTTTTATGTCTGTTCTGAAATTCCAAGTCCAGAATTTAATATTTTTCACTGAAAATGCATCAATTGATCCCAAATTGAACTCGAAGGTAAGGTTTTTTTATTACAAAACACTTTTTCTGAAAACACTTTGGTTAAAATCAGATTAAACTCATTGTTTTTCACAAGAACATCGAAGAACAAAGGGTTTTTCAAAAATTCATAAAAATCGATGAATCTTCTTGAGTGTTTTGAATTACAGATTACTCTTAGATCAATCTGATCGTTTTTCAAATCTCTTCTTTCGATCCAAATATCAAAAACAATAGTCCACTGAATCAAAAACCCTACGAGGATTTACAATTTTCTGAAAAAAAAACCAATGAAACAGTGACAGATTTTCGAATTTCAATCAAAAAAATCAATTCTGGTCTCTGATACTAATTGTAATTCCAGTTAATTCAATCAAAAAATCATAATAACATAATTAAGAACAAGAATCAAAACTAACCGAATGATTAATATTGCCAAGAATGATTTACAGGGATGAGAATAGTCAATTTCACTATAGCCCTAATTTTCTCTTTCTATCTTTCCGTGCAAAAATGACAAAATCAAATGTCAGATTAGTTGACATTTACAAAAGACAATTTTCTTTCTATATGAAAATACAACTATGCTATATTTACAATATCAACCCTAGACTTATTTATTTCATCAATTGAAAAATGGATCTAACAATATATTAGGAAATAAATCAAAAATTGGTTTACTTAAATGAAAACCAATTAAATTGCATGTATCAATTTGTTAATTTTGGAAAAAGAGGGAGAAATCAAAAAATTATTGAAATGATAGAATGACACGTGGCATGTAAGTGTTTTGCTTTATTATTATAAATAGATAGATTTTTAATAAAATAAATATATATAGATCATATATTTATGTTTTTGTATGCACAAGGCTAAAGTTATAACAAAACCACTTCGATCATTAAAATACAAATATAATTTTTCATGAAACTCATCGTACTCTCTTTTTATGAATGTATTTATTATCTGGTGTGTTATTCCTTGTTGGAAATAGCATATACATAATAAAAATTTTATTTTTATATATAATAAAGAATAACACTTAAGTGTCATGTATCACATTCACATTTTATGAAAAAAAAATACAATATATTATATTTAAAATAAAATAAAATAAAAGCCGAATACAATTTATTATTTTTAAAATTTATAATTATCAACAAATAGTTAACTATATCCAAGAGTTGTTATTATCCGATGTCACTCGTCATCACTGTCTTTTTGACATCTAAAAATTTAATAAGTTAGTAGCTAATCTAAGTTCAAATTAATTATATATGTACATTTTATGTAAATAATTTTTATTAAAAACATTTGCGTTATACTTGTTTGAAGTTCAACCCCTATACTTTTGATAACTTTTATAAATTATATATATAAAAACAATCTAATGTAAAATGTAAAAAAAATATACAAAAAAATAATAGTTTGTTACCTATTTTAACAAATAAGAAAAAACATCGTGTAATTGGGCCTTAAACATATAGTTGGACTTGAAAATTGTAATTTTGGCTTGGATTAGGGAGGGTTTTTAGGGTTGTTTCTTGTGTTGCCTGTTGATGGTGTCGCAGCAGCCATAGAGGTTGGTGGTGTCGCAGCAGCCATGATAACAGAGACATAGGGCTTGGATTAGGGAAGGATTTAGGACTTGAAGTTGTGTCGGCGTCGCCACTCACCCTTTGCGTCCGGCCTCCATCAGTCCGCCTCTCGGCCCTCCCTGCTCTCGCCTTTTTGTTCTCGTGTTGTGGGCCGGAGGCAGAGACATAGTTTGTTGCCGGAGTCTCTCTTGCCTAGTCGCCTCTCTGCTCTCCCGGTCTCTCCCTTTCAGAGTTTCAGGTATTTTGTTAGGGGGTGTTATTTTACTCCTTATAAGTAGCGGTGTTCATGGATGGTTAACCGAACCGAAATTGCATTTCGGATGATTACCCTGGAGATACCGGTTCGAGGATTTCGTGAACCTAAACTAAACCTAAAAAACCAGTTAACCGACAATCGGTTAACCGATTTTTTCGGCTCGGTTATTCGATTAACCAATTAACCATTTTTTATTTATTTAATTAATTTTTAATATAAAAAACTTCAACAATTGGTTCCTAAAAACTAAAAATGTCTAAGATAATATAAGTGATGAATAAAACAACAAATTATCTAGGGTAAATTACAATTTTTGTCCCTGTGGTTATATGTGAATTATGGTTATGATCATTTTTACGTCGAAATTACAATTACAATACATATGGTTGTCATTTTGTTATGCATTTGGTCCTTTGACCACTTTTAAAAAATGACAATTTTACCCTTTTAAGTTTGTTTCAATTTTGATGCCTCACCAACTAATTTCTTTTTTTATGTGATTTCTAATTACTTTTTAGCCTATTATTAATTATTTGATATTTAATAATTTTCTTATTATTATAATTTAACTAAAGTAATAATTTTTTAATATGATGTCTTTTATTATTACTATGATTATGTTAGGAACAAATATATAGAATTGAAAACAATTATAATTGTAAGTATAGAAGTCTGTGGTCAATCATGTAATTAGATGATAGTTAGATATTAGGTTAGTATAAATAGGAATTTTCATCTTTGTATTTCATGTTGAGAGCAAATTCAATCATTCAATAAAAGAGATTTGTGTGTTAATGTTGTGATTCACCTAGATCTATTATTATCAATTGGTATCAAAGCTTAGGGGGTGAATCAAAATATAAAAAAAAAAAATCTTGCAAGAAATCAACAAAAGTTCAACCGAAAACGTCAAATTTTGAGCTGTGATCTTCTGGAATTTTTAGAAAATTCCTACGATGAGGAAATGAGCTGAATTTTGGATATGTTTTGAAGATCAACAAGATGAAGATACATTAAAAATTTCAAGTCCTAACTCGACACGAGCAGGTAATTTGGATCAAGGAGAAGTTTTTTTTAGTGTGCGAGTTTTTTCAAGTGTTGTGCAAGTTTTATCATTCTTCATTAGAGTTTGGTCCTTCTTCATCAGAGTTTGATCCTTCTTTACCCGAGTTTTATCCTTCTTCACCCGAGTTTTGTGCTTCTTTACCCGAGTTTTATCCTTCTTCACCCGAGTTTTGTGTTTCTTTACCCGAGTTTTATGCTTCTTTATAAGAGTTTGGTCCTTCTTCATTAGAGTTTTATCCTTCTTCATTAGGGTTTTATCCTTCTTTATAAGAGTTTGGTCATTCTTCATTAGAGTTTTATCCTTCTTCATTAGAGTTTTATCCTTCTTCATAAGAGTTTGGTCCTTCTTCATTAGAGTTTTATCCTTCTTCATAAGAGTTTGGTCCTTCTTCATTAGAGTTTTATCATTCTTCATAAGAGTTTGGTCCTTCTTCATTAGAGTTTTAGCCTTCTTCATTAGAGTTTGGTCATTCTTCATCAAAATGACATATGAACGTTTTTCAAAGTCTGAGCTGATAGAAAAACTTACTGAATCTGAAAAGATTCGTAAGAACAATTACGACACTCTTATTCAGATTAATACAGACAAAGCTCTTGCTTTACGTGACGTATCAATACTGAAAGAAGAAATTCAGAGCTTGAAAGTCAAACAAAATTCTGAGAGTACTGCTCTTAATTTGAAAATATCTGAATTAAATAAAGAACTTGATGAGTTGAAGCGAGAGAATCTTCATACTACAACACATATGAAATATCTTTTGCTTGAAAGATCTGAACTATATAAGAAAGTTAAAGATCTTGAAGAAACACTTTCCAAGATAAATCGGACTGATCAAAATGTGTTTTAAACAAATTTGAAGAATTTTTTGCTCTTGAAAAAGAGTTGTCTTTAACTAAAGATTCACTTGAGAAGAAAAGACATGAGTTCTTACTGAAAGAACAAGATTTTAAAGCTAAATCAAAATTGTTTGAAGATGAAAGAAAAATGTTTTTAATCAAAGAACAATCTTTTAAGACTGATTACCAATCATTTGATAATGACAGAAATTCTTATTTGGTCATTATCAAAAGATTAGAAGATCAGATATTTCATCTCACCAAACAATTGAATGATTCTCCTTCTTCAAAAGAATTAGAGGTTAAAGATCCTTCAGTTTGTTCAACATATAAAGATGATCACTCTGATTTATCCACCGAAAGTGAAAAGAATCCAACTGAATTCTCTAAGTTTGATTCATCTTCAGATCTCAAAATTAAGTATCTGTTAAAGATACACAAAGGCAAAGATAAAATTATTGAACAACTTCCGGTTAAGATTCACACTGGTGAATCTTCGAAGTCAAATTTTCCTAAAGTTTCTGAAAATACTGGTCATTCTTATCAGAAAACATTTTCTCAGAAAAACACCAAGTATTATCAGAAACAGGCAAGAACCGGACAGATTTTCAAAAAGAAAAGTTCGCAAAATTCTGATCATTCAAGTTCAAGTTTCTTTAGAAATTCAGATATTCCATTTTCTTATACTCAAAGAAATTTATTCTCAGCTTTTGAGAAAGAAGCTGAAAAATTTAATCTGCAATGGGTACCTAAACCCAAGTTTAAGTGGGTCCCAAAACCCGTTTTGAGATGGGTACCCAAAAGTGCTAACAAGTCTGAATCCAAATCAGTTTGGATACCAAAGACATCTTGATTCTGCAGGTTTATAAGTTTCTAGTTATATCAGACTAGATACCGGACTTCACCTTATCAGGCTTCTAGTTAGTATAGACTAGAACCCGGGTTTTATCTCACAAAGGTTCTTGTTCAAATCAGTTCAGGACTCGTTCTTTACTTTAATAGGTTCTTGATTACTTCAGGTCAAGACCCGTGCTTCAACTCAAAATGGTTTTTAGTCAATTCAGACTAGAACCCGGTCTTCATTGGAATTGGATTTTGTACTTTTAAGTACAGAACCCAAGCTAATGGTTTTCAGTCACTTCAGACTGAAACCCGAGCTTCTGCGACATATGGCTTCTAATCACCTCCGATTAGAACCCGAGTCTGAGAGACAAATTTTACTGGAATTCATGTCCTGAATTCAACTCCGAAGCTGAAATTGTTGGAATTAGTGTCTAAGTCACAATTATTTGTAAACATATTGTTATCAGGCTGGATCCTTTTTGGGTACATGCAATGAATTGTAAAGAGAAGATGATTAACTTAAATATATAATGTTAATTAGTTTGTTAATTTATTATGTTTAATAAATTAATTAGAAACTAAATAATTGATTATATTTGATTAATGAGTTAGTTTGTTAATTTGTTAATAGTTAATAAATTAACCGGAAGCTAATAGATATAATTGAGGAAGTACAGGGGCTAAATTGCAATTAGTTGATAGTCAGCAGGGCACCCCCTAAACCCTTATAGGGGGGCCGGCCACCAATCCATCCCACATGGATTTGGGATCAAAATTTTGTAGGTTTCTAAAACCTATAAATAGGCAGCCTCTGCCTGCTTCATTCCTCGCTCATTCAATTCTAAGTTCTCTAACGATCACAAGGGATACCAGTTTTTGGGACTCTGAGATTCGAGCTTAGAAAAGTTATAATTATCTTTTCTTTTGTTCATTGGGTGTGAACAACTAGAGGCGATCTTGCTTTAGACGCTTGTTGCTCGATTCAGAGGCTGTTCGTGCATTCGTTCTTCGTGGAGAAAATTGCGAATTTTCTCAAGGTTAGTTTTTCTTATTCATCTCTTTATTTTAATAATTAGTTGCTTAGCTTGTTTGGTTAGATCCTTATGGTTTTATATTCTTGCATAGTTAGGTTATTTAATTTTCCACAAAGTTCTAATTTAACCTAGCAAGGGTATAGGAAACCCAACAGTGGTATCAGAGCCAAGTTAACCTAACGAGCTTTGCACTAATTTTGAGATGATAATCTTGTTCTTAAATTTCAAAATTTGTTTTGATTAATTTTCAGAATTTTGATTTAATTTTAATGGTGTTTTAATTTTAAATTAAATTGTTTAAACTTAAAATTAATTTTTAAATATTAAATAAATCCGAAAAATTAATTAAAAACTAATTTTTCGAAATTTTTGGAGTAAAATTCGTTTTTTGATAATTATTTAATTTTTAAAATAGTTTTTAAATATCAAATTAATTGTCTAAATTTTGAAAATTGTTTTTCATATTTATCTTCAAATTTTCGGATTTTTAAAAGGTTTTAAATGGATAAATCTGAAATATTAAATAAATTATTATTTTATTAATTTAGGATTTTATTAATTTAATTAAGGGTTTGATTTTTGGGGTTTTAGATAAACATGCCTTAGAGATAAGCTTGATTTTCTAGGTTTATCCTAAATCCTATTTATCTAGAAATTACCTTAATTTGAATTAAGTACTTATCCTAAAGGTTTTTAGAATATCATAATTTATTAGGATAAACTTGTATTATCCTAGGTTTAAATTTTGAGGATTTATATGGTTATATATATAGGTTTCGGATTTAATATATATTTAATAATTAAATGTTTCTTATTTTATTTAAATATTGAAACCGAAATATATATATAAAATATAAATATTAATTTAAACCCTAATATTTTAAATTGTTTAAAATATACCCTGAATTTTAAAATGTTTAAAATAGAGCCGTTAATTTTAAAAAGTTTAAAATTAAACCCCTAAGATTTAAAAGAAATTTATATATGTATTATTGATTATATATATATATATATATATATATATATATATATATATATCATTTAAATCTAATTACATCGTCAGTCAATTGATAAATCGGCTCACCCATAGTGAACAAACTATAAACGAGCTATAAGGCGGGTCGCTCTGCTTCCCTAAAGGAGTAGGTTTTTAACAGCTTTGCGCTGACCTACCTCCTCCGTTTCGCTGTGCGTTCAATGGAGCTACCGAGGACTTTTGATAGGATGGTGTCCAGATTAAAAGTATAATCTAAAGTACTAAAACAAAAATCCGGTTTTAGATATATCAAAAGTGAATTAGTATGCAAATCCATGAAAGATGCACATCTCCTATATGCACTGTTAGTGGAGCGTGTGTATTGACCGGCACACTAATGAGAGACATATTAGGAGGTGATGTAGGACTCGCGATTCCCGGACTAATCCGTGCCGGGTCTTACGTAGTTTTGCATGGTTAGATTCACCATCTTGTCCGTGATCCTCGGCAACCCAGTCACGGATAGTAGTTGAGCATAACCGAGATTAACATGTCATTGATAAGATTCAATGAATCTCAAAAGATAAATCGACAAGAGTTTGTCCACCTAAAATAAATTCGTGGCGTGATTTCGGCGACCCTTTTCATAAAACGAATCGAAAATATGGATCCTAGCCTTAATTCAAATTGGGTAAATTGTTTAAGGAATACTTCATACTAACTAAAACTTTATCTCACAGATGTCTACTTCTACTGGTACTCCCACTCCTGCTCCCAACCACGCATCCAACTTCTCACTCCTTTCCGTTCTGGGTAGGGAAAAACTATTCGGTCCGAACTATGTGGACTGGATGAGAAACCTCAGGTTTACGCTGAGGTACGAGAACAAGGAGTATGTTCTCGATGAACAAATTCCCACACTGAATGAGAATCCCACCCAGGAGAAAATGGACGCACACCAGAAACATTACGATGATGCAAACAAAGTGTCCTGCATCATGGCGTCATCCATGGTTCCTGAGCTTGCTAAAGCCTTCGAAAATACATGGGCCTTTGAGATGAATCAGCAGCTGCTAGAGATGTTTGAGGCTAAGGCGAGCAAAGAGCGCCTTGATGTGGTAAGATCCCTCATGGCCTGCAAACCAAAACCTGGAACATCTATCTGCACTTTCGTCCTTGAGATGAAGGGGTACTTCGACCGGCTGGAGGATCTCAATATGGTGTTTGACTCTGAGTTCTCCACCAATATCATTCTTTCTGGACTGCCCACCATCTATAATCAGTTCGTACTCTCCTATCAGATGAACATGAATCAGAAGGAGACGTCAATTATGGAACTACATAATCTGCTCCGAACCGCTGAACAGGGCATCAAGAAAGATGAGACCCTTTTGGCCCCTGTGCTTACTGTCGGTAAGGCCTCAAAGAAACGGAAGTCATCCTGGAAGGCCCCAAAAGGAAAGTCTAAGAAAGGGTCTCAAGGGAGAACATAGTCCGGTATTGTGCCTACTAAAGATGCGAAGGAAGCAGTATGCTTTTACTGCAATGGCAAGGGGCACTGGAAGCGAAGCTGCCCATCATATCTGAAGGACCTTAAAGACGGCAAAGTCGAAAAGGCCACCACCTCAGGTATGTTCATGATCGAACTCCATAACACTTCTAACTCTACTTCATGGGTTCTTGATACAGGATGTGGTACTCACATTTGCTCTGTATTGCAGGGACTAAGGAAAAGTAGAAGCTTGAAGCATGGGGAGCTGAACCTAATCACGGGGAATCGAAAGATCACACCTGTGAAGAAAGTCAGAAGGTTCCAGCTCGTGCTTAGATCAGGAGTAGAGATTAGCTTAAATAATTGCTGTTATTCACCCGATATGAATCGGAACATCATTTCTTTGTTTGCCTTGTATAAGGATGGATGCAATTTCAGCTTTGATAATAATAATGGAAGTATTTTGGTTTATTTGAATGATATTTTATATTCAAAGTTTGTCCTTATAATGGCATATATGAAACTGTTGAGTGTGATAACAACCTATTATTTAATATTGATTCTAATGAAATTGATAAGTCCAAATTGTGGCACTGTCGCCTTGGGCACATTAACAAGAAACGCATCGCCCAACTCCAAAAGGATGGAGTGTTGGAATCATTCGACCTAAAATCGGATGATGTATGTGAATCCTATTTACTGGGCAAGATGACAAAATCACCATTCACAGGAACGTGTGAAAGATGTGAATGACTATTGGATTTGGTCCACACAGATGTATGTGGGCCATTCCGATGTGCTACAAAGGGGAAAATAGGTACTATGTCACATTTACAGATGACTATAGTAGATTTGGATATGTTTATTTAATTAAACATAAGTCCGACACTTTTGAGACATTCAAAAGATATCAAAGTGAAGTAGAGAATCAACTGGGCAGAAAGATAAAGGTTCTCCGCTCCGACAGGGGAGGAGAGTACCTTAGTATCGAGTTTCTCGATCATCTTAGAAGCTGTGGAATAGTTTCCCAGTTAACACCTCCTAGAACACCACAACTCAACGGAGTTGCGGAGAGGAGAAACATGACCTTGTTAGACATGGTCCGATCTATGATGAGTCGAGCAACATTTCCAGTAAGTTTCTGGGGTTATGCATTAGAAACTGCGGCACATATTCTAAATCTAGTACCCACCAAGAAAGTTTCAAAGACACCTTACGAGATGTGGAAGGGAAAGCGTCATTCCCTTGGTCACATCAAGATCTGGGGTTGTGAAGTCTTCGTTGGACGAGAGTCCTCTGACAAACTCATTCAAAGATCTGAAAAGTGTCTATTCGTCGGTTACCCACAAGAGTCATTTGGATATCTATTTTACAAACCACGTGAAAACGTAGTGTTTGTATCTCGAAGAGGAGTGTTCCTCGAGAAGGAGATAATATCTAAAGAGGACAATGGGAGGAAGATCGATCTTGATGAGATTCAAGATACTACGGATGAAGAACCAACTGCAAACACTGACCATCAACATGAGGCTGAGATGCCTGTTGAACCCAATGACATATCCTTACCTTTGCGCAGATCCGGTAGAGTTAGCAATCCTCCTGAGTTCTACTATGGTTTCCATATTGAACAGGATGATATGATTAGTGATAGTACACTAGTCGACTTCGATGAACCAGCTAACTACTGGGAAGCGATGGCAGGCCCTGAGGCAGCCAAATGGAAGGAAGCTATGGATAGCGAGATTGAATCCATGTATGGCAACCAAGTTTGGAACTTGGTTGATCCCACACCCGGTCTAAAGACGGTGGGTTGTAAGTGGATATTCAAGAAGAAAACGGATATGAACGGGAAAGTACACACTTACAAAGCTAGGCTGGTGGCAAAGGGCTATACTCAAACCTACGGGATCGACTATGAGGAAACCTTTTCACCGGTAGCTAAGATTAAATCCATAAGGATAGTTCTGGCCATAGCTGCGTTTCATGACTATGAAATCTGGCAGATGGATGTCAAAACCGCTTTCCTTAACGGGAAATTGACAGAGGATGTGTTTATGACACAACCTGAAGGTTTTGTAGACACCAAGTATCCTAAGAAAGTGTGTAAGCTTCAGAAGTCCATTTATGGACTTAAGCAAGCTTCTCGAAGCTGGAATCTTTGCTTTCATGAGAAAATCACAGAGTTTGGATTTTCTAGAAGCGAAGATGAGTCCTGCATATATGTCAAGGTCAGTGGGAGCACTGTAGTCTTCCTGGTATTATATGTCGATGACATATTACTTATAGGAAACGACATCCCAACATTACAGAGTGTAAAAGATTGGTTGGGAAGATGTTTCGCTATGAAAGATCTAGGAGATGCAGCTTTTATTCTGGGTATAAAGATTCATAGAGATAGAACGAGACGTCTAATAGGACAAAGCCAGGATACGTACTTGGACAAAATACTGAAAAGGTTCAGTATGGAGAAGTCTAAGAAGGGGAACCTTTCCTTTGCTCATGGCATAAAGATTAGTAAAGCCATGAGCCCGAAGACACAGGAGGAACGAGACAGAATGAGTCGAGTTCCATACGCTTCGGCCATAGGATCTATAATGTATGCCATGACATGTACGAGGCCTGATGTCTCATTTACTTTAAGCATGGTGAGTCGACATCAGCAAGACCCTGGTGAAGGTCATTGGACGGCGGTCAAGAATATTCTTAAGTATTTAAGAAATACTAAAGACAGGTTCTTGGTTTACGGTGGACAGGATGAACTCAAAGTAACCGGTTATTGCGATGCGAGTTTCCAAACGGATAGAGATGACTGTCGGTCACAATCTGGTTGGGTGTTCTTATTGAACGGGGGAGCCGTGACGTGGAAGAGTTCGAAGCAAGAAACCGTGGCAGACTCTACCTGCGAGTCAGAATATATTGTGGCCTCAGAAGCCTCAAAGGAAGCCATCTGGTTGAAGAATTTCATTGGAGATCTTGGAGTTGTTCCAACGGTTCAAGACCCCATCGAAATATTCTACGACAACGAAAGTGCTGTTTCGTTGACTAAAGAACCCAAGGATCATGGAAAGTCCAAGCATATTGATCGGAAGTACCACTTTGTTCGTAGCAAGGTTGGAGAAGGACATGTGATTGTGAAAAGAGTGCGATCAGAGGAGAATCCAGCTGATCCGTTCACAAAGCCACTTTCTCAACCGAAACACTTTAGTCATGCTATTAGCATAGGATTACGAGATAATGTAAAGTTTAGTAGTTAGTTTTGAATTTGAAACATTGTAACAATGATTTGAAATTGTAATGGATTTGGTGATTAGATAATGGAGATTTATTTATTTGCAAAGTGCTGCCATCTTCTATTAACTTATCGTTATGTTTCCTTTTGCATGTTTAGAACCAACTCCCAGAGTAATTAATTTCATTCAAATACCTCAGTTGTTCGTACTACCGGGAGTTAGTATTGAATAAAGACTGTCATGGAATGTTAGTAGACTGTCAAGAGTTTGACATAGCATAGAGATTGCTGCAACATTCATGGGTACTTAATGGAGATTTAAGTATAGGGCACTCGCACTTGGAAAGATACTTCATGGATCAAATCATAAGTATTTCCAAGATGATAATATCCTCTATTCTTCAGACGGAGATACATTGAAGTTGCGGTTTTCTAGTCCGTCATACCTTAGTGCATTCAAACGTTGCGCGTAACTGCCAGTTATAACGGATGTATCTAGTTACTATGTTATTAGTTAGCTAGCGCTGTGTATGCGAAGTTTATTCGTTCCTTTTGCTTATATGGAAAAGCGATATCTATGGGCCCTCTGATGATTAAACGTTGACTCTAGAGTGTCGGGCCCGACCGAGACAAATTGAAGTGTTCAATTAATAAGTCTCATATAGTCATATTAATCGGAAATCAGAAACATAATTTTGAAACCAAAGATTGATTATAATCCATGTCTTAGTTTCATACGATATCAGAGAACGAAGGAATAGTTGATCCCTTATCTAAGGGATTAGCTCTGATATGATTCAGAGTTCGGCAGCTGTATCGAGTAGCTAGGAAGGCTGGTAATAGAATGTGTTTAGACAAATAGTTGCCAACTTGTCCAAGTGAGAGACTGTTGGAATTAGTGTCCAAGTCACAATTATTTGTAAACATATTGTTTTCAGGCTGGATCCTTTTTAGGTGCATGCAATGAATTGTAAAGAGAAGATGATTAACTTAAATATATAATGTTAATTAGTTTGTTAATTTATTATGTTTAATAAATTAATTAGAAACTAAATAATTGATTATATTTGATTAATGGGTTAGTTTGTTAATTTGTTAATAGTTAATAAATTAACCGGAAACTAATAGAATTAATTGAGGAAGTACATGGGTTAAACTGCAATTAGTTGATAGTCAACAGGGCACCCCCTAAACCCTTATGGGGGGGGGGCCACCAATCCATCCCACATGGATTTGGGATCAAAAATTTGTAGGTTTCTAAAACCTATAAATAGGCAGCCCCTGCCTGCTTCATTCCTCGCTCATTCAATTCTAAGTTCTCTAACGATCACAAGGGATACCAGTTTTTGGGACTCTGAGATTCGAGCTTAGAAAAGTTATAATTATCTTTTCTTTTGTTCATTGGGTGTGAACAACTAGAGGCGATCTTGCTTTAGACGCTTGTTGCTCGATTCAGAGGCGGTTCGTGCAATCGTTCTTCGTGGAGAAAATTGCGAATTTTCTCAAGGTTAGTTTTTCTTATTCATCTCTTTATTTTAATAATTAGTTGCTTAGCTTGTTTGGTTAGATCCTTAAGGTTTTATATTCTTGCATAGTTAGATTATTTAATTTTCCGCAAAGTTTTAATTTAACCTAGCAAGGGTATAGGAAACCCAACAGAAATTTCCAAAGAGGGAGTTTTATTTTCATAATTTTTTGCTCCTGTTTTACTTTCCATGAGTTGACTAACTTTTTATGCTTATTTCCAGGGGGAGTTACAGATACTTTGACGATGTCATTTTCAAAAACTGTGTGTGATTTTTCACGAAAATATTTGATACACACATAAAAAGAAGTTCTAAGCTGAAAAGAAATATTTGTCTGATTCTCTGAATATATCATTGAGATTAATTGATCTAATCTCTTTGATTTTCATAATCTCATTTCTTCTGAGATCTCTTTGTTACAATGCTTCCAATTTATATTGGATTCTCCCGTTATCTCCCAAGTGCTAATTCTTTCAAGAAAATCTGATTTTTTTTCATATCATACATCAGATTTTCTATTTCATTATGTTATCTCCCATATTATCTGAATATAATCTCTCCGATATCCCTTGAGCTTCAAAGCTGAAAATCTTTCTGCTGACTTCGATTTTGCACCTAATTTGTGTGATAGGCATAAATATCGCTTCTATGGTCTAACCAGAACCGGAAGACCTATCCAAGAAGCAAACCACTTATAGTTTGTGTGGGTAAGGGTTCTTTAAGTCTATTAGATGAGAATTGCCAGTTATCACGGGATACTGACATGTCGAGCAGAGATAAAATGCAAATGAGAGGGATATATTGAAAGGAGATGGTGGTGCATCAGATCATGCTTTTGTTGTAAAGCTGACTGAATTTATTTCTCAAAAGTGAGTCGGAGGGAGCTTAATTGAAAAATGCAGAGAGCTGAGTGTTGAGAAAGGATTTGAAGAAAATAAAATCCTACCTACACTGTGTCTGCTGGGTAAACCACATAATCTATCAAGCCCTAGGAGACTTGATATTGAAAAAGACGTCATGGACCCAGTGACGCATGCACTTAACCCCACCAACCACTCACTTATCTCTCAAAAGATTTCCGTTTCAATAATCACGGAGATATTGCTCATTTCTATCGATAGATCATTTGAATATTATTGATATTGAAACAAGGAAGACATTTGCTCCGGTCTCCAATTTCATTTGATGCACATTGTGTCTAGAGCTGATTATATACACTTTTAGGACACATCGAGTCTAACAGTCTGCATGATTATAAACTGCTAGTCCAAAGTGACTAAGCCGGAACAAATATGAGTGAGTCTTTCATGATAAATGATTTCATGATGACTATTTGGAAATCCTACCGGTGTTAACATCACGCCAGCGCTGAAAGTAGGTCACATAGATTCTGTCTATTGTGCAAACAGGAATCCTATGTGGACCTCGACTCGTTAACTTATAAATGGATGTGTTACATTTTTTTTTCAAGTCAAGTTGAAAAGCTTTGGCTTTGTTTGTTTCTGTAAGGAGAGAGTATCCATTTGAGGGGGGGGGGGGGGGATAAATTTGTTCAGAATAGGGGGAGAGGACATATTTGAAAGAGAGGATTTCATTTTGAGGGGGAGGGAGAAAATTTGTAATATTTCTGAGTTGTAATTGTTGTTGTATTTCTGTCTGTATTCATGTTTGAAATTGTAATTTCACTGGATCTGTGTCTCTGAAGATTTTACATGATGTTCATAATTCTTATGATCATCATGAGGGGAGAAAAGTTGTATTTCAGAGACAACTGCTGAATAGTTTGAAGACAATTGCAACAACTGCTAAAGACAATTATGACAACTGCCGAAGAGTTCAAGATGAAAGATGATATGTTGTCTTTGATTGATCAAGGGAAAGAATCAAATTTTATTCATGATTCAAGGGGGAAAGTTTGTTCATAAGAAAAGAAAAGATCAGAGAAGAAGAGATATGAAGATCAAAGAGAGTCAATGAAGAAGAAAGAAGAAAGTTTATTTGAAGATTCAAAGATAGAAGATAAGAAAAGGAAAAAGTTTTGATGATCAAGTTTTTAAAATCTTGAAGAGATTTACTTTGTTTAGAGTTTCTGTGTAAAGTTCCTGCTTTGAACTTTGATTGAAAAATTACTTTCATCTCTAAGGGGGAGATTATTAGGAACAAATATATAGAGATGAAAACAATTATAATTGTAAGTATAAAAGTCTAGGGTCAATCATGTAATTAGATGATAGTTAGATATTAGGTTAGTATAAATAGGAAAATTCCATAGGAATTTTCTAAGAGTTTGCCATTTTCATCTTTGTAATTCATGTTGAGAGCAAATTCAATAAAAGAGATTTGTGTGTTAATGTTGTGATTCACCTAGATCTATTATTATCAGATTATTATTTCATGTAATAATTTATTTGATATATTCTTATTTATTTATTTATTAAAAGGATTAAATTAAAATAACTTTTGTATATATAGATTTGTATATTTATAAGTTTTATTATTATTATTATTATTATTATTATTATTATTATTATTATTATTATTATTATTATTATTATTATTATTATTACTACGATTAAATTCAAATATATATTCTAATGTATACATATGTGTGTGCATACACACTTTTAAACTTTTATTTTATTTTACATTTTCAAAAAATTATAGTATTTATATATTTAATTTATTTATCTTTTTCAATATTAGATTTCCCTTGTGTAGATATTTACCTATCTTTAATTTATTAATTTTGTTAAGTCAATACATTTTGATTTATTTTAGCAAATATATATAACGTTTTAATGAAATTATAATTTAATTGTTAAAAAAAAATACTTTATGTATATAAAATGCATATGTTTAAATGTAGTTACACTACACGCAATATATAAACTTGACATATTATGCGCATAAATTATAATAAATTGTTAAGTTTGTTATAATTTCGTATGTAGTTCTTGTTATGCTTAATGGACTAATACTTTGAACATTTGTAATTTATTTGTACATTAACTTTAAGAAATAAATAAATTAGAATAGAGAACACATTAAGTTATATATTTCGTTATGTTAAAATTTCATTGGACATATATTGTTGATATAAATATAAAGTATTTAAATTAAAATGCATAAGTTAAGATAAAAATGATTAAATTTATAAGTATTTATATGAAGTAATATATAGTAGAGACAAAAGAAAAATAAATTAAATATATAAATAGTTATAAATTTTATAAATGAAAAATAATAAAATAAACAAATACATTTAAAAAATATAAATATATAACAGTCGAAGATATATCTAAAATTAATATACAAGAATAATAATAGTAGTATTAATAACAAAATTAACAAATTAAATTTAGTAATATACAAGTTATTTTCTATTACTACTTCCTAGTCATGTAAATGCTTAAACTACAATAAAATAATAGTAATAATAATATCAAACAATTAATAAAAAATACAACATTTTAAATATTTTATCACTTCACTTAAATGATAATAGTAATAATAAGACTATATTAAATAAATAATAAAAGAATAAAAAACCATTAATAAAGTGAAATAAAATTAAATATTTAATTAGGGACCAAAACTGAAATAAAACTAAAGTGCGAAATTGTCAATTTTATAAAAATATTGGAGAAAGGGACCAAATGCGTAATAAAACGCTAACTATAAGTACTGTAATTGTAATTTTATCGTGAAAAAGGACGATATCCGTAATTTTTGTATAAACACAGGGACGAAATTTGTAATTTACCCAATTATCTATGTAAAATCTTTAAAAGATTGTACATTATCTTTAAAAATCTAATAGAAAAATTTTTATAATTTTCTAAATTAAATTGTTCAAGTGTAAATTTTGTTGAATTCAAAATTAATGTATACTAATAGATAAATTATAATGTTAAATTATTGTTGGGATAAATGCTAATATTTATAAGCATAAAAGTTAAAATATATAAAATTAAATTTATTTTGGTTTTCGGTTAATCGTCCGTCACCGAAATCTTGATCCTAAACCTAAAACGAAGTTTTTTTTTTCTGGTTCGGTTAACCAAACCGAAAATACTAAAAGAACGGTTCGGTTAACTTCAAGATCGAAACGGTTTTTCGTTTTTTCGTATCGGTTTTTCGGTTTCGGAATTTTTTGAACACCCCTATTTATAAGTGGTTATTTGGCTATTTAACTTGTTCGGTAAATGATTTTATCAAGAATCACTTATTGCCGCTTATTCGGTCTGCTTGTATTTTCTACTGATTCGAAAACCTAAAAACACACACCGTCATACCCCTTACCAGGAGCGACTCCCTTCACGCACAACACCTCCCTTCCCATCTTGTGCGAAACCCTACCAGAGCCGCCGCCAGGAGGCTCCGCCGGTGCTTCAAGCACAACACTCCATCTGTCTCTTCTCTTCTCCGCTGTCACCGCCGCCTTCCGTTATCGGTATGATCCTTTCTTCTCCGGTGATTTAATGAAATCGATTATGTTTTTGACATGTTTCTCCGGTGTGACTCTGTAATCGATTTCGACTAGGAGGCTCCGCCACTGCCTTTCTTCTTCGGTGATCTGTCTCTTCTCCGCCGCCGCCGCCTTCCGTAATCGGTATGAATCCTTTCTTCTCCGTTGATTGCATTAATCGAAATCGATTTCATAATCGATTTATGTTTTTGACTTGTTTCAGTAATCGATTTCGAACAGGACGAGTGTGGATTATATTTTACTTGTTTGATGTTTATAACTTTATTATTATTTGTTGTTTACTTGTTTTAGATTATTATTTTAGGGTTAGGATTTAAAGTGGTTAACTTTAAGTTACATAATTACATTTGTTTAATTGTTTTTATTTCATCAGACAATATCAATATGGATCAATTTTTGAAAAGAAAGGTTTCAAGATCCGAATCCCATAAAGTGGAACCGACCCGAATTGTTTTATTTCATAAGACAATACCAATATAATTTATGTATTTGTTTTATTATATGATCTAGATGAACCGAACCGAAAATTTGATATTTGAAAAAAAAATTAGGGGCTGTTTGGTAGAGAGATTTGAGGGAGAGAACTGTGATTTCTCTTGTTTGGGAGAAATGCTCTCAATTTTTGGGCGGAGAATTGAATTCTCTGGGAATTATTTGAAGGCTAAATATGGAGAAATGCAATTCTCTCCATTTGGTAGAGAAATGGTGAGAATTGACTGTCTTGTGTCTCTGACTCACCATTTCTCCTCTTTATTTTTCTGTTGATACCAAACAAGATATAAAATTTCAATTCTCCACCCAATATTATTTCTTCCCCATTTCCATTTCCATTTCTCCTCATTTCTTTTCTCTGTACCAAACACACCCTTACTAGTGAACTTAGGACGTTACCTTTTGACTTTGTAGCTATGTGAACCATTATTCGTACAGCCTGGCAAAAATTCAAGTATGAGTAATATATTTCCTTCGTTTAAAGGTAGCCTTCATGAATTAATACATTTAAACCAAGGGCTATGTTTGGTTAGATGGATTAAAATTACAAAGAAACTGAATCAACATGTAATGAAATAGACCAGGTGATAAAGAATTATTGTTATCCATGTGTCATGTTTGGTTGACCTATTGAAAAGAAATGAGTCGTTATCAAATGAATTTAATTTATGATGATAAAAGTATCGACTTAATAAACAATTATACTTTTATCAATTAAAAGATTATATGTTTATGTAATGAATTCTAACATTTTAAATAGTATGTTTACTTGTGAATTGTGATGTCATGGTAAACTATATTTTACAATTTTAGACAACGTTTGTACTTTTCCCAGTCTATAAATAAGGACCTGTTTAGTTGATGAAAATTTTTAGTTTGAGTTTCTAATAAAACTGAAAATAAGCGTTTTCTTAAAGGGCAAATGACCAAAAATAGTAACAAGTTTTGACATTTTTATCATTAATAGTAACATTATTTATTTTTTATCATTAATAGTAACAACTTTTTATTTTTCTATCAATAATAGTAATGGGTGACCTGTAAACCTGTTTAGCAGGTCAACAACTTTTCAGTTATAAAAAACAGTAACATCTTTTCAAATTTTTATCAATAATAGTAACATATCAAATTAAAAACATATTTTTTGTTATTTTATTAAGTTTTCTAATATTCCATAAACACCAAAATAAACCAAATTTTTATTCCAAATATTTACAGATAGATAATATTCGATTATTTATTCACAATTATATATAATATGAATGTAAAAAAATACTATGAATCATTTCAATTTTCATTTTTTCCAACAAAAAAAACCACGAACCATCATTTACTTAGTTTTTCCAAATAAAATAATACAAATCGTTTCATTTTTTTTTTGTCTAAATGAGTCATGGTTTTTTATTTAAAAAACAATAAATCAAAATAAGTCTCAATATTTTTCATTCATAAAACTATAAACCATAATGAGTCATTGTTTTTCCATTCATTGAAAAACTAAAAAATGAATGGATCGCAATACTTTTTCATTCGTAGTACTTTTCATTTGGAATAAAAAAAATTACAAATTGATCAGCTTTTTAGTAAATTCCAAACGAAATTGATTACAAACCATATAACTTTTAGCTTTCTTGAATGAAAAACTACCACCCAATCATGCTTTAGATTTTTTTTACAAAAAACTATAAATCTTGATTTTTCGTACAAAATAATTGCAACTCATTTATTTTTGTGTTTTTAACAACGAAAAAAACAATGAATATTCCAGTTTATAGTTTCGTATAAGTGGTTATGTATCGTTTTTATGGATTGCAATATTTTTCATTTGGCAAAACTATAAACTGAAATAATTCATAGTTTTTTTTGTTGTTAAAAACACAAAAATAATTGAGTTGCAATTATTTTGTACGAAAAATCAAAATGATTTATAGTTTTTTGTAAAAAAATCTAAAGCATATTGGGTCGTAGTTTTTAATTCGAGAAAGTTAAAAGTTGTATGGTTTGTAATCAGTTTCGTTTGGAATTTACTAAAAAGCTCATCAATTTGTAATTTTTTTTATTCCAAATGAAAGTACTACGAATGAAAAAATATTGCGATCCATTCATTTTTTAGTTTTTCAATGAAAGGAAAAATAATGACTCATTATGGTTTATAGTTTTATGAATGAAAAATATTGAGACTTATTTTGATTTATTGTTTCTTAAATAAAAAAACTATGACCCATTTAGACAAAAAAAATGAAACGATTTGTATTATTTTATTCGGAAAAACTAAGAAAGTGATAGGTTCGTGGTTTTTTTGTTGGAAAAAGTGAAAATTAAAATGATTCATAGTCTTTTTTTTCATTCATTTATATATAATTGTGAATAAATAATCGAATATTATCTATGTGTAAATATTTGGAATAAAAATTTGGTTTATTTTGGTGTTTATGGAATATTAGAAAACTTAATAAAATAACAAATAATATGTTTTTATTTGATATGTTACTATTATTGATAAAAATCTGTAAATATGTTACTATTATTGATAACTGAAAAGTTGGTGACCTGCTAAACAGGTTTACAGGTCACCCATTACTATTATTGATAGAAAATTAAAAAGTTGTTACTATTAATGATAAATAATAAATAATGTTACTATTAATGACAAAAATGTCAAAACTTGTACTATTTTTGGTCATTTGCCCTTTCTTAAAACACATTTTATAAGCAAAACGTGTTTAGAAATGTTAAACTGATATTTTAGTTTTCATTCAACTATTAAAAAGTTGTTACTATTAATGATAAATAATACTCTCTTTACAAAATCTTCCATCTCTCATTTGAAAACGAAAACACAGTATGAAAACATCAAAATGGAGTTTTCAATAGGTGTTATAAATTGACAACTGAAAATTAAAAACAGAAAACATCTAAAAACAATGGATTTGAAGGTGTTTTCTGAAAACCTTTGTTTTGACGAAAATTTTCTTCGAAAATAAGTTAACTAATAATTTATATGATATTAATCATATTCTAAATTATAAGGAATAAGGATAAAATTGTAGTTTAATTTGCTTAATGTTGTAATGATTATTGATTCGTAAAGATATTTTATTTTAATTTTGAAATAGAAAAATAAAATCAATTTAATAAAATTTTAAGTTCACTAATTAAATTGTTATTATTAAACATCAAAAAAGGAGAAGAAAATGTTATTGCATTCTGATTCATGAGAAAACAGAAAAAACATCTTTTACCCATGAAATGAGATAAATCTACATCTATATTAAATGAGAACACGTTTGTACACGTGTCGCCCTCCTACTTGGTTTCATTCTTTTTTTTCCCGCCTAAACTTCCTTAATTAACTCCTCCACTATTTTTTCATATATTTTTTAAATGCATCCATCCTTCAATGTCATTTCTATCTTAATTAACTCCTCCATTATTTTATGATTAAAAATAGTTGTTGATTACACGAGCATATATACTATATTATAGTAAAGCAAAACAATTTATGTTATATGTCAAATCTACAATGCAAGAAAAAACAAATTTTCCACCTCTTTTTCTAAATGTAACACCTTAATTTAATTGCATTAAATATTGATTTTATTTTTTTTTCATTAATTAATTAGTAATAAATTAGATTTTATAACATATTCAATTAATGTTAACCTAAAATAAATACCTATTATTATTATCCATAATAATCATAATTAGATTCAAATGTAGAAATTTGAATTAGTTGTGGAAATTATTATTATTATTATTATATTATATAAAGGAAAATATCAAATGTCACGTGCCACCTATACGTTTCACCAAAAAAGATAATTACAACTTATTATTATAAAAAAAAATAGATAAATACAATTTATTATTTTTAAAAAAGAAAAATATACTCTATTTTTAATCTATAAATAATTAAAGATAAACACAATTATTATTTTTGTATGTTTTTATTTTTACTTATATACATTATATATAGATAAATTTAATTAAAAGTATCCACGTAATACGTGGGTCATAAACTAGTACACTACTATAGCAAAATTAAGACGGAATAAATGACAAATCAAAGTTCTATTCAATCGTAAAAATTCAATGTAGAAGAATACTATACGGTGTTAATATTTTAAAACTAATATTATTTATTTGTTCATTTGTCCTAAAAAAGCTGATATTAGTAATTTAAAATCATTCTTAAAAGGTTATAATATAATATCATTTATATTATATTTAGATCAAGAATATTTATAATATTAAAATATTACACAGTTTGAATGTTTGATTTATATATTGTAACAGAAAGTAATTCATAACATTGATGTGATGTTTTAATGTTTAATAACATTCTAGAGTATTCTAGAATTTAGTTTACTAATAAAAATGATATATTCTAGAATTCTCATTTACATAGTATCCTTACTATCCTATAAATTTGAGGCCCTCCCCATAATAAGACTAAGACCATGCCATTTATAGTAAATCAAAGAATGAGTACGTGTCACTTAAAATCTAGAGTAATTTTAGGAGTGATTTTCCTCCCAATCTTCCATTCTTTTTTCATGGGTTTGAATGAGTGGATACGATCTTTAAATATTTAAAATTAAATTTATTATTGCCTATTAAATAATAATAATAATAATAATAATAATAATAATAATAATAATAATAATAATAATAATAATAAGAAGTTTGTCAAAACACATTTCATTTTTCATATAAGAAAAAATGAATTAAAAATAATTTATTGTTTAATTAGTATGATGAAGTCAACACTCGCTATTCAAGGGAACGCCTTGTTAAATGGATTGTCATCGCTTTTGTTTTATAAAAAATTTTCATTTGCAAATTAAAATATTTGCTTATTTTTAAGGAAAACTGCGATGTAAAATCTGTAATCTTCTAGGGGTTTTATGTTGATTTTGTGTCTTGCTTTTTTTTACTAAGTAACTAAATTCAATCTCTCAATCCATTTGTTATATTGATTTTTGGTTTTATATAAGATATATTTCATTGATTATTTAATCTTGTGACTTTGGATGGGTACCCTTGGTACATTGGATTTTTAGAGGGACTATATATATATATATATATATATATATATATATATATATATATATATATATATATATATATATATATATATATATATATATTAAAAATAACCGCGTAATACGCGGGTAATAAACTAGTCTATTGATAAAACAAACAAACATTTTTCTTAGTTGTAATGGAATGAATGGACTCACTTGTAATTTTGGTTTTTTTTTTAATGCTTAGATCATGCCTCATTGTGGAAATAACATACCGAAAGGATAATTAATGTAAGCTCCCATAAACTACAAGGGGGTATAATGAATATGTGAATGTAATAGTTAGAGAAGACAATCAAAAGGGAAATCGCCGAACTAGGGAGAAGGAAGGGGCCGCAGCCAGCAAGCACCTGAACATGGCGACCAGATCAATAGCTTCAATTGGTACTTCATGGAACCAGTTATCTTTCAACCTAATCAGAAGAACGTTAAGCACAGCTTCTTCTGCTTCTGCTTCAAACCCTAGTACAACAGTCTCGAAATCAAAGAGAAAGAAGAAGAAGAACTTGTTTGAGGTGGCTCGGTTTCTTCCTAATTGGGGAATTGGTGTTCAAATGGCTAAAACTCATTGGTCTGGCGTCGCTTATCAGATCACCAAGATCAATCTCTACAAGGTCTGTCTTCCTTTCACAGATTGAAATCGTTTTTTTTTTTAATGTATATGGGTTTTAAATGGTTTAATGTATTTTGAGTTGTTGGTTACTTGATATAATTTATGTTGCATACTCGAACGTTATTCTATGTGCATAGCGAATTGTGCCTACAGTTTGTAAAATTCATGACACTTTTGAGGTTGAAGAGTCAAAGTGATTGTTAATTTGTTTGTCTTTCAGGATGGTAAACATGGAAAAGCTTGGGGAATTGTTCATAAAGATGGTGAGTTGTGATTTCTTATTAGGTAGCTGTTACTTCTTTTTTGGTTTGCTTTGGAAGTTTTGGGTTTTGATGGTTTAATAAATCTGAAAAATGAGAGGGTAATGATAAAAAAAAAGGGTAAAAATAGTTATTAGGTGTTGCAATATACCATCTTCTATATCTTTGGCCTATGAAAATGTGGTAGTTGCTTTTTTCATTTCAGTTTGGAAACAAAGAAACCATGTGATGATAAAATGCTAGTTTCAATCTTAGTAGACCGGTGCTGTGATTTTGTTGGATGTTCAAAATCAATAGTTAAGAACTTCAATTGTATCCTTTTTGAGGGGCTAACTGGACATTTGATTCTTACTATATTTATGGTGTTGTCAGCATAGTCATTGCCCTTCATAATTTCCAATAAGTAGCTCATTGTCATGCAGTTGTGACTTGTGACTAGAGCATGCATATCAAAGTTGAGAGCCTATGTGTGTGTAGTGACACGTTTTGGGGGGATTATTAGGGCTTTTAAGTTGTCAATTAACTTCTGGTTTATGAGTATCTGAAGCTAGCTAGGTAGAATAATAGTGAACTTTGGCATAAGGTGTTGTTGCCTCTGATAGTGCATATGTGGATACCCAAAACTGCATGACAATGAGCTACTTATTGGAAATTATGAAGGGCATATGTAATGGTTTAAATAAGAATGATCTATTTGACTGCTTATACGTTATTAAACATATATAATGGTTTAAATATGATCAGAACATATCTGACTCATTTGTTGAAAGAGTGACCACTAATCAAAGTTCTTTGAAATAAAACAATTTAGGAGGTTTGTACTGTTGAAATACACTTTTGGTGACTTTCAACCCCTTTTACTGATAACTACTCATATCATTGACATAGTTTGCATTTAATTTTAGTCACATTTAATGGCAATTTGCTATGTGATGAGGAAGTGAGAATTGATTAGATGGAAAAAATGTTAATCATCTCATCTGTTAGCCCTGATTTATTTTGATTAGAGTTCGACAGTAATGATGTAGTTATATGATTATGAGCGTATTCCTTTTTTCCCTTTCAAATATGCAATTCAAAGAAGTGTAAAAGTACGGTGCTTCTGAGTGATTTCTTCCTTCTTTAAGCTTACTTCAATATTTTTGGTGCATTTTTATCATTATGGCTATGTTACATTTTTCATTTGTTGGCCCCAATGATCTCCTTTGAGGAGAACGGAGCCGGTTGGGACTACCATTTACTTGATGGAAGGAGAAACAAAAAATATGAGGCCCACTAAAGACAAAGTGGAAAATAACTTATGCTTAAAATTTCACTGAATTTTGTTGAATATTTAGTTTTGAAGAGTCTGAAAATCATAGGAAGTTGCATACTTGCATTTGTTAGGAGTTCTTATATCTGGTATTGTGAATAACTGGATGTGGATTTAGAATTCTTTGCTTGAAGTATCTGACTAAGCTCAACGACTGTTTTTAATTCGAATGTATCTGTCTTTTGACTCTTACCAGGTTTTGGGTTTGGGGTTCAGGTTTCTAGGATTGTGCGGCTGCCCTAGCAACCACTAATGTTGGCTAGCCTAGGACTTTGCAAATTAATATATAAGTATTGACTTTTATCCGATTTAAATACACAATTTCAACCTGCAATATTTTCTGTAGATCAATTGTTACTAAAATCTATTTTTGTGAAATTGAAGTAGTCATTAAAAATAGTCTATTTGACCTCATGAGTCTTGGGGAATACAGGTTTGGACCAGATTCTAATGTTGGTGCTTCTGGTGCAGGTATACCAGCTGCCGATGCTCCAAAAAAAATTAGTGGCGTTCACAAGCGTTGTTGGAAGTACATTCCTAACTCCAAGAAAGCCGAACAAATCACAACTCAACCTCAACTAGAAGTTCAAGCCACATGATGCCCTTGGCGACGTAGGGTGACACGAGTTTAGATGCCATTGAAAATGTTTATTTTCCCCCGTTGAAAAATCTCAACTTTGTTTTTAGGTTTGTTAGCAATGAGGTTGCATGTTAAACCTCTTTTCATTTGCCATTCATCGACGTTTCAAGCTTTGATCTTGATCAAAACTACCTATGATACCATGGGAAATTGTTCAACTCTTCTGCTCATCTGTTTAATCATTTATTGATATTTGTTCAAGTAATTAAATGGTTTAACTCTTCTGCTTATCTGTTTAATCATTTATTAATCTTTGTTTAAGTAATTGACCCTGAGTTCTGATGGGATTTGGTGTATTAACGTTGATATCATGGTATAAGTTACATGCTTAATTACACAGATGTTGGGATCTCATAAAGAGTTCTTTCATAGGACCACTCCGCTATCGTGTAGGTATGATTACATCTTTTATGTGTCGCACCTTAGACTCATACTTGGTCTGAGCCAAAATCCATGCTAGGGACTCTAGACACCCTTTCTTCGTCTTGTACAACTTGCAACATGGTTTTTGAATCTTTTGCTTGGAAACCACATAGTTGTACAAACTCTTGTTGCATTTTCGTGTTAAAGTCCTCAAGCAACTCCTCAGATCTCTATAGAAATTCTCCCTAGGTTCCGGGGGCAAATCGTTGACGTCCCATGGAGACAACCAATCACGTGTTTTGTCATCGTCTTCATCATCGTTCGAATCATCGAACTTTGCTTCAACATCAACAACAGAATTAACCAAAACGAGGGCTACGATGAAGGGAATGCACAATTTGTTTGCCATTTTCTTGATGGAGATCCCTAGTGATGTTAATTAATGACTTGGAGGAAACTTAAATAAGTTTTTTTGTGGGTAGATTGGAATTAGTTTGTAGTTGTTACGAGTTTGATATTAACTTGATGTTTCATCTCAAATAAATGAAGTATGGTTAGTTTGATGGTAGGGTTGCAGTCGTTGTAATACGCTTGACAAAATACTATTTGGGGGTTTTTTGGTTTGCAAAATCTGATGAAATTGTAATTTAGATCCATTCCTTAACACATTTGTCATGACAAACGCAAAGAATGGAATGGAATGGAAATTAATTGGAATATCATCAAGTTAACAGTGACACTTATGGTTCGAAACAGGAATTTTTGATGAACGAAATCTTAAACAACAGGTTCTTCATGACAAAAACGTCGTTGCAAACATGTTAATCCTCTTCCCTTTTTATGACTGTTTGTAACTACGAAAGTCCTCGATGACCATTCCTGCAATGTTGAATCTGCAAAACCATAGATAGATATATAATCTTTTGCCCTCAAACCAAACGCATGTCCCTAACAAAGGAAGCTTGATTTCGATTTCGAGTAATGTAAAAGCGGAGTCAGACCAACTCTACTCGCACATGGTGAGTTTATATACAGATCACCCACCATTAATGGAGTTACAAAGAGAATTGGATCGAGTAATTGTAGTTTTGGTTGAGACTTGAGAAATATAATAAAGCTTGATTTTATCATATAACCCTTTTGCGTACAATGAGTCAGTCAACTTACAATCCAAAACCTTTTCATTTTTACAAAATCATTGCTAATTAATTGCTTAAAGTTAAAGGGATAAGATAACTATAAACTTTTAGATTTGATTCATTTTGCGTATTATAGTTTTTTGGTGTTTGTTTTTGACTTTTTGATATTAAACTTTTCGTATTGGTCGTTTTAGGTATCATACGCACAGGATAAGGTTACAAAAAGACACACTACTAAAAGTCTAAAACTTTGATTACTAAAATGAATCAATATAGAAAGTTGAGTTACTAAATTGAACCAATACAGAAAGTTTAATTACTAAAATGAATCACCGTAAAAAGTTTAATACTTGAAACAAACTAAAAACAACCAAAACAAACCAAACATGTTATCCATTGTTTAACTGATATACTTCAACCATATTATCGATAATAAAACTATCACAAATACAATCAATAATATTAGCAACACACTTACATTACCTACCAATAATAGCAATATTTTATCATCAATATGTATTAATTAGCAACATACTTTTATTTTATTTTATTTTTTCTAAAACCAAATGTCACAAAGCCTAAAGAGACAAAACTGTTGGGTTTCCTATACCCTTGCTAGGTTAAATTAAAACTTTGCGGAAAATTAAATACCTTAACTATGCAAGAATATAAAACCTTAAGGATCTAACCAAACAAGCTAAGCAACTAATTATTAAAATAAAGAGATGAATAAGAAAAAACTAATCTTGAGAAAATTCGCAATTTTCTCCACGAATAACGATTGCACGAACAGCCTCTGAATCGAGCAACAAGCGTCTAAAGCAAGATCGCCTCTAGTTGTTCACACCCAATGAACAAAAGAAAAGATAATTATAACTTTTCTAAGCTCAGATCTCAAAGTCCCAAAAACTGGTATTACTTGTGATCGTTAGAGAACTTAGAATTGAATGAGCGAGGAATGAAGCAGGCAGGGGCTGCCTATTTATAGGTTTTAGAAACTTACAAATTTTTGATCCCAAATCCATGTGGGATGGATTGGTGGCCGACCCCCCTATTAGGGTTTAGGGGTTGCCCTGTTGACTATCAACTAATTGCAGTTTAGCCCATGTACTTTCTCAATTAATTCTATTAGCTTCCGGTTAATTTATTAACTATTAATAAATTAACAAACTAACTCATTAATCAAATATAATCAATTATTTAGTTTCTAATTAATTTATTAAATATAATAAATTAACAAACTATTAACATTATATATTTAAGTTAATCATATTCTCTTTACAGTTCATTGCATGCACCCAAAAAGGATCCAGCCTGATAACAATATGTTTACAAATAATTGTGACTTGGACACAAATTCCAACAGTCTCCCACTTGGACAAGTTGGCAACTATTTGTCTAAACACATTCTATTACCAGCCTTCCTAGCTACTCGATACAGCTGCCGAAATCTGAATCATATCAGAGCTAATCCTTTAGATAAGGGATCAACTATTCCTTCGTTCTCTGATATCGTATGAAACTAAGACATGGATTATAATCAATCTTTGGTTTCAAAATTATGTTTCTGATTTCCGATTAATATGACTATATGAGACTTATTAATTGAACACTTCAATTTGTCTCGGTCGGGCCCGACACTCTAGAGTCAACGTTTAATCATCAGAGGGCCCATAGATATCGCTTTTCCATATAGGCAAAAGGAACGAATAAACTTCGCATACACAGCGCTAGCTAACTAATAACATCGTAACTGGATACATCCGTTATAACTGGCAGTTACGCGCAACGTTTGAATGCACTAAGGTATGACGGACTAGAAAACCGCAACTTCAATGTATCTCCGTCTGAAGAATAGAGGATATTATCATCTTGGAAATACTTATGATTTGATCCATGAAGTATCTTTCCAAGTGCGAGTGCCCTATACTTAAATCTCCATTAAGTACCCATGAATGTTGCAGCAATCTCTATGCTATGTCAAACTCTTGATAGTCTTCTAACATTCCATGACAATCTTTATTCAATACTAACTCCCGGTAGTACGAACGGCTGAGGTATTTGAATAAAATTAATTACTCTGGGAGTTGGTTCTAAACATGCAAAAGGAAACACAACGATTTTTAATAGAAGATGGCAGCACTTTGCAAATAAATAAATCTCCATTATTTAATCACCAAATCCATTACAATTTCAAATCATTGTTACAATGTTTCAAATTCAAAACTAACTACTAAACTTTACATTATCTCGTAATCCTATGCTAACAGCATGACTACAGTGTTTCGGTTGAAAAAGTGGCTTTGTGAACGGATCAGCTGGATTCTACTCTGATCGCACTCTTTTCACAGTCACATGTCCTTCTTCAACCTTGCTACGAACAAAGTGGTACTTCCGATCAATATGCTTGGACTTTCCATGATCCTTGGGTTCTTTAGTCAACGAAACAGCACTTTCGTTGTCGCAGAATATTTCGATGGGGTCTTGAACCGTTGGGACAACTCCAAGATCTCCAATGAAATTCTTCAACCAGATGGCTTCCTTTGAGGCTTCTGAGGCCGCAATATATTCTGACTCGTAGGTAGAGTCTGCCACGGTTTCCTGCTTCGAACTCTTCCACGTCACGGCTCCCCCGTTCAATAAGAACACCCAACCAGATTGTGACCGACAGTCATCTCTATCCGTTTGGAAACTCGCATCGCAATAACCGGTTACTTTGAGTTCATCCTGTCCACCGTAAACCAAGAACCTGTCTTTAATATTTCTTAAATACTTAAGAATATTCTTGACTGCCGTCCAATGACCTTCACCGGGGTCTTGCTGATGTCGACTCACCATGCTTAAAGCAAATGAGACATCAGGCCTCGTACATGTCATGGCATACATTATAGATCCTATGCCCGAAGCATATGGAACTCGACTCATTTGGTCTTGTTCCTCCTGTGTCTTCGGCCTCATGTCTTTACTAATCTTTATGCCATGAGCAAAGTGAAGGTTCCCCTTCTTAGACTTCTCCATACTGAACCTTTTCAGTATTTTGTTCAAGTACGTATCCTGGCTTAGTCCTATTAGACATTTAGACGTCTCGTTCTATCTCTATAAATCTTTATACCCAGAATAAAAACTGCATCTCCTAGATCCTTCATAGCGAAACATGTTCCCAACCAATCTTTTACACTCTGTAATGTTGGGATGGCGTTTCCTATAAGTAATATGTCATCGACATATAATACCAGGAAGACTACAGTGCTCCCACTAACCTTGACATATATGCAAGACTCATCTTCGCTTCTAGACAAACTCTGTGATTTTCTCATGAAAGCAAAGATTCCAGCTTCGAGAAGCTTGCTTAAGTCCATAAATGGACTTCTGAAGCTTACACACTTTCTTAGGATACTTGGTGTCTACAAAACCTTCAGGTTGTGTCATAAACACATCCTCTGTCAATTTCTTGTTAAGGAAAGCGGTTTTGACATCCATCTGCCAGATTTCATAGTCATGAAACGCAGCTATGGCCAGAACTATCCTTATGAATTTAATCTTAGCTACCGGTGAAAAGGCTTCCTCATAGTCAATCCCGTAGGTTTGAGTATAGCCCTTTGCCACCAGCCTAGCTTTGTAAGTGTGTACTTTCCCGTTCATATCCGTTTTCTTCTTGAATATCCACTTACAACCCACCGTCTTTAGACCGGGTGTGGGATCAACCAAGTTCCAAACTTGGTTGCCATACATGGATTCAATCACGCTATCCATATCTTCCTTTCATTTGGCTGCCTCAGGGCCTGCCATCGCTTCCCGGTAGTTAGCTGGTTCATCTAAGTCGACTAGTGTACTATCACTAATCATATCATCCTGTTCAATATGGAAACCATAGTAGAACTCAGGAGGATTGCTAACTCTACCGGATCTGCGTAAAGGTAAGGATATGTCATTGGGTTCAACAGACATCTCAGCCTCATGTTGATGGTCAGTGTTTGCAGTTGGTTCTTCATCGGTAGTATCTTGAATCTCATCAAGATCGATCTTACTCCCACTGTCCTCTTTAGATATTATCTCCTTTTCGAGGAACACTCCTCTTCAAGATACAAACACTACGTTTTCACGTGGTTTGTAAAATAGATATCCAAATGACTCTTGTGGGTAACCGACGAATAGACACTTTTCAGATCTTTGACTGAGTTTGTCAGAGGTCTCTCGTCCAACGAAGACTTCACAACCCCAGATCTTGATGTGACCAAGGGAAGGACGCTTTCCATCCACATCTCGTAAGGTGTCTTTGAAACTTTCTTGGTGGGTACTAGATTTAGAATATGTGTCGCAGTTTCTAATGCATAACCCCAGAAACTTACTGGAAGTGTTGCTCGACTCATCATAGATCGGACCATGTCTAACAAGGTCCTGTTTCTCCTTTTCGCAACTCCGTTGAGTTGTGGTGTTCTAGGAGGTGTTAACTGGGAAACTATTCCACAGCTTCTAAGATGACCGAGAAACTCGATACTAAGGTACTCTCCTCCCCTGTCGGAGCGGAGAACCTTTATCGATTCTCTACTTCACTTTGATATCTTTTGAATGTCTCAAAAGTGTCGGACTTATGTTTAATTAAATAAACATATCCAAATCTACTATAGTCATCTGTAAAGGTGACATAGTACCGATTTTCCCCTTTTGTAGCACATCGGAATGGCCCACATACATCTGTGTGGACCAAATCCAATAGTCCTTCACCTCTTTCACACGTTCCTGTGAATGGTGATTTTGTCATCTTGCCCAGTAAACAGGATTCGCATACATCATCCGATTTTAGGTCGAATGATTCCAACACTCCATCCTTTTGGAGTTGGGCGATGCGTTTCTTGTTAATCTGCCCAAAGTGACAGTGCCACAATTTGGACTTATCAATTTCGTTAGAATCAATATTAAATAATAGGTTGTTATCACACTCAACAATTTCATATATGTCATTATAAGGACACGCTTTGAATATAAAAACATCATTCAAATAAACCAAAATACTTCCATTATTATTATCAAAGCTGAAATTGTATCCATCCTTATATAAGGCAAACAAAGAAATGATGTTCCGATTCATATCGGGTGAATAACATCGATCCGGCATGGCGGCAAGCAGTGGCGGACCCAGCCACCGAAGGGGTCCGTTGCACAAATTTTTGTGACGTTCACGGTTCAAAATTTAAAATGATTGTTTTAGTCGGGTCAGGTCAACACAATGATATTTTAGTTGGATCGTTTCCACTACTTTTGAAGATAGACCGTCATTACTACCACTTTTTGAAAAATTTATCCATTGATTTTATAACAATTAAAGAAACTAAAAACACAAATGACATATCACAATTAAACTTTAAACCCTAGATTACATAAACATTGAACTTTAAACCCAACCCTAGATTACAAACTAACAATTAAATAGACTAAAAACACAAAACAAATCACAAATCAATTTCAGCTTTCAAATTTCAATTAAACATCACAAAATTTAATAATTACACACACTTTAAACTTTCAATCAAAAAAATTAAAAACTAAAAAACATAAACACAATTAAACACTAATCTCAAGTAATGATGACTAAAGATTCAAATAATAGTGGACAACTAGAATGCATAAAGATAAAAGATTAGAAAAAGAAACTGTGCTTTTAAAGTAAAATTATTATTGAGTTTAAAATTGGGTTAAAAGTTAATATTGGATTTTAAAAGAATATTGGTTAATGGGTTTAAAAAATAGTATTGGATTTATGAGGTTTTAATTTTTGAAATATGATTGGATGTTGTTGATTTATTGTATTAATTAATTATTTAGTTTTTTAGGCAATCAATTTATTTAGAGGTATTAAATTTTTTTTTAAATAAAGTTGCACACATAATTTATTTATTTTTTTTTAATAGTATATGTTGCACACATAAAAAGTCACCGATTGCACATATAAAATTTTTAAAAATTTTCCACTACAAAACGAGATTATTTGGGAGGAGACCCGTTGCATGGGCTACACCCCAATCCCACATAGGTCCGCCAGTGGCGGCAAGAGCATCAATGAATAGATGGAAGCTAGTAAGAGATTTTACGTAGGAGCCATAAATGTTTTGAACATTTTTGCTGTGATGTTCATAAATGGTTCAGAATATTCCAAGGATTTCCATCTTTGGACCGTTGGAGATGGAGTAACTTCCGTCGTCTGTACAAGTCTTTTTGTTTCACTAATTACTACTATTCCAGATACGTCATGGTACGGGATTATTTGGACTACAAAAGCAAACCAGATTATTAGGGGTGTTCAAAATATTCTGAAACTGAAAAACCGATACGAAAAACCGTACCGATTTTAAGGTTAACCGAACCGAGTTTTCTATTATTTTCGGTTTGGTTAACCGATCCGGAAAAATCTTCGGTTTCGGTTTCGGTTTAGGTTCACGATTTTGCTGACGGACGGTTAACCGAAAAACCGAAAAAAATTTAATTTTATATAGTTTAATGTTTATACCTATAAATATTAGCATTTAACAATAATATAAAATTTTAGCTTATCTATTAGTCCACATTAATTTTTAAATCCAAAACAACAAAAAAAACAACATTAGAACGACTAATTTAGGAAATATTATAATTTTTTTTTGTTTCTATTAGATTATGAAATACATTGTTCAATCGTTTAATGATCTTTTATAGATAATTTGTAGTCTTGTTCATCGCATTTATTATTTTGGACTTTTGAAGTTTTTAGAAACTAAATATTGGGGTAATTTAATTAAAAAATAATTTATTAAATAAAAAATGGTTAATTGGTTAACCGAATAACCGAACCGAAAAATCCGGTTAACCGATTATTTGTTTCTGTTAACCTGTTTTTTCGGTTTAGGTTTAGGTTCACAAAATCATCGAACCGATATCTCCGGTTAACCATCCAAAATGCATTTTCGGTTTCGGTTAACCATCCATGAACACCCCTACAGATTATAGAGCAAGATTTGATAAGTAATGGTCAACAAATTGGGATTCATTTATCAACAGATTTTTTTCTTCCGTTTGAATTCATTTCACTAATTCTTTTAGTTGCGTTAATCGGCATAACTGTCGTAGCTCGTCAATAATAACTCTTTAGAACTGGAAAAAACCTTGTTATGAGCTATCACATGCATTTCCTTTTTTCTATTTGACTTTGTATATAAAATAGAAATTCTTTCTTAGTTCGATCTATTCCCAATATATTCCTTTGTTCCATTACTTGTTATATTCTAGTCAGTCCAATTGGTTAAATTGTTGTTCATATTGAATTGAATCGAGATTGATAGGAGTTGGTTAATGATGCCCGAACATGTACTTGTTTTGAGTGCCTATTTATTTTCTGTCGGTCTATATGGATTGATTACAAACCGAAATATGGTTAGGGCTCTTATGTTTCTTGAACTTATATTAAATGCGGTTAATCTCAGTTTTGTAACATTTTCTGATTTTTTGATAGTCGTCAATTAAAAGGAACTATTTTCTCCATTTTTGTTATAGCTATTGCCGCTATTGGACTCGCTATTGTTTCATCAATTTATCGTAACAGAAAATCAACTCGTATAAATCAATCGAATTTGTTGAATAAGTAATATTATCATATAAATTAATAAATTAAAATTTTCATAAATTAAAATGAATTCAAATTAGCATGTCTGTCACGTAAGGTATGATCATGTTATCACAAACATAAGAAATTAAAGTATTTTGGCACTGTCAATCCAGAAGTAGATTAATAAAAAAACTCGGGGAACTCATCGATTCATCTAGTATTAAAATATATAATTCATTTATCAATTTACTAGATTGAAACTTTATCACAGTCAAGCAAGTTTTAGGCTTTTAAGGATTTTAGAGTTTAATGTTAAGATATTTTCTTCAATTTACAGGAATATCGTATGCAATCCCATGATCTCAATTGTGATCCTATGGCCTGGTCGATTCTATAGTGATCCTACGTTGTTAAAGAGCGATAAGAATGTAAGATCAAAATTCTGAGCATCCGAAATAAAATCCGATCCCTATACTATGAAATTTTGAATATCCGGATTTTCAGATATGCGAAATTTTGGATTCAAATAGTGAAATTCAAATTTTCGGATATTAAGATATCCAAAAATCCAATTATTTTTTTGAAATTCTGTATATCTTAGTATTGATTATTCATGTAGTATGAGTGCTTTTTTTTATTTATTTTGACATTATAGATTTATTAACTAATAATTTATATAATCATGAATAAATAATAAAATATTATATAACCGTAAATAAATAATCAAAATATATATTTAAAAAATTATATGACGTTGAAAAAATAAAAATCATAAATAAAAAAATTAATGAAATTAAAAAAAGTCATTAAAAATAGTAGTAATATAATTAAATAAATCTTAAATAAATAAATAATAATAGTAAATTGAAAACTAAAATTTTATTATAATATTTAACAACAAATTTCGAAATATAAATTGAGTTTATTATTGTTATTTATAAAAATATGAAAATATTTTATTATTTTTGATAACTGAAAATTTGTTAGTGACCTGCTAAATGGGTTTACAGTTACAGTTATTAATAGTAAAAAAAATAAAAACTTGTTATTATAAACGATAAAAAATATAACTAGCATCAACGCCACCTCTGTTGCCATCACAACCCGCTACCACATGGGTAGGGCGGTGTCGTATTAGTAGGGTGGGATTGACAGCGTAAGGTTAGTTTGATGGCTAAGGTATAACAACAACGGAGTAGATTATAATACATTTTAGACTTTTTAGTGTTTTTGATTTTTTATATTTCAATTTCAATCCATTCAAACCAAACATATCTCTTTAAATTCTTTTGGATTTTAATTTAGGGGTAAAGCCATACAGTAGTAACATATTTTTGAAAATTTATCAATATTGTACATCTACTTTTTTAAATGTCGACATGGTACCTGTACCTCAATTTTTCATACCGATATCATCATATTTGTAATAGATCCCTGTTTTTTCATACCATTAGAACCATGTTTCGTATGTAAAAACCGGGCTCTATTATGTAGAATGATCATATCGATACAGAAAACTGAAGTACACATACCATATAGACAGTTAAAAAAGTAGACGTACCATATCGATACATTTTCAAAAGTAGGTTGCCATTATAAGACCTTAACCCTTTAATTTATTGAAAATTTCTAAGATTCCAACTTCATCAAATCCAATTTCTATGTTAAAAATCTACACACTTTAATTACAAGTATTAACACATTTTAATTATACCCTCAGCTCGTGACTTATGAGCGTGTAAAAGTAATTATATATGCATGTGGACATGAAATGAAGGATAGATACACTAACGACCATGGGATATATATGAACTTCACAAATTACATAAAAACGTACGTTACGACTTCACGTTTATTTTACACTCAACAAAAAAACAAATTCTCAATTTTACTCACAAGATACTACATTCACATTTAAGTTACGGTCGAATCTTGAAATTACTAATTAAATGTTTATTTTAAAACCACTAACAAAACTAAGGAAGCGTTTGGTTCGTAGATTTTTTCTTTAGAATTTACGTGTTGTCAAAAGGATTTGCATTATGCAGCATTTGTATTTGTCAGAATTTTGTAGAAGCATCTGCATTATCTTTTAGGAAAAATTTGGTAATCTGAATGTAACTAGGATTTAAAATTTTAAGGAGAGACTGTGGTTTTAAATAACAAAGAATTGAATGAAGGGATTTAAAAAATCATGAGATTTTAAATCATTACTAAAATTTGTGAACCAAACACAAGATTTTAATGCAAATACTAGTGAATCCAGGAAATCCACGAACCAAACGCCCTGAGACAAATTTTGCAAACATGCAATCAAGGGTCCGGACTCATGGCAATCCAAGAAAAATCCAAAGAGTTATCATGTGTTTGATTCTTGCTAGCTTCAACTATTAAAACCACCTGTCTCCCATTAAAAAAATTAACATATGATGGTCCATTTGATCAACAAAATTGGTTTGAATGAAGTTATTTTTATTCTTGTATCACCTTAAAAGAAAACATACATCAACCCTTACCATTGAGTTCTAAGTTGAAATCCCCACTATTATTTTCTTTATTTTTGTTTTCGAAAATAATTTCAATTAGAATCTAAAATCTGTGGGAGTCAAACTAATCCGGATATTTATTGAAGAATCCCAAAACTCAACTACTAAGACATCCCTATAAGGTTATAAAGTCACCATTATTGCATTTTCCTACATAGTCTAAGATTTCATTTCAAAACAAGAATGGGAAGCTACACCATATAAGTGACATAAAGGAAATGTCAGCTATAGATAATTTTACCGAAATTGAGATGGCCGGATCTGATGTTGAAGGTAGCCATGTTGACATTGGCCACCGTCATCGTCGAATACATTTTCATCGACGCCATCGCCTTCCTCTTGCCATTACCAATGAAGCCGAGATGATCAGTGACTACAATAGCAACCTTCCATTCACTGATTGGGGGAACCATTGGGGAACCATTCATCTGCTAATTTTGATACTTCAGATGAGTCTCAAAGAATCTATCCGTATAGACACAACAACAACAACAACAACAACAACAACATATCTGTAGTGGAAGAGAATGATTTGGAGAGTGGTGAGTTGGAAGCAAGGGCGAGTTCATTAAGTAACGACGAAAAAATGTGTCGAATTTGCCATCTAAAGCTTCAACGTGGCGACCATGATGAAGAGGGGGAGGAGTATAGTGGTGATGCTATTGAATTAGGGTGTGCCTGCAAAGGTGATATGGGTACTGCTCATCAAAGCTGTGCAATGACTTGGTTTTTAATCAAGGGAAACTTGTGAGTTTCGGATCTTCTACCTTAATTCCATTCTTACAAAATTTAATATAGTTTGGTTTTTTTTTTAAAAAAATTATGAGTAGAATCAAGTTATCAGCTACAAGAATCTAGAGTTCATTTCTTTAAAGACAAATCTATACTATCACTTATGTTTGAATGAAGATTTGAACCCACAACATTTAGTTGAGACGATCTTGGTATATTTTTTTTAGAAAAACAAAAAAAAAAAAACACTGTTCTCTAAAAATCCTGATAAAAACATGATTGACCGGTTTTTAGTTTATTTTTTTTATTAGCATTGGTATATGTACACCTCATTCTCATTAATTTTTATTAATCATACACCTTTTATATCACTTTTTTTGTTTGTTAATGACGTAATACCTAGGAAATAGGAATTAAACTTAATCACTATTTTACGTTAATATGCATATGATCAATATAATGAAAGGTATTTTATTCTTTCATAAAGGTCTTATTTTCCAAAATTTTAAGGGGACGTTTAGTTCGCAGAATTTCTGGGATTTATTGGTATTTGCATTTAAAATCTCGTGTTTGGTTCAATAAAATCTCGTGTTTAAATCCGAGTTACTTTGTATTTTCAGATTAACAAATTTTTCCTAAAAAATAATTCAGATTCTTTAACAAAATCCTAATAAATGCAAATGCTGTATAATACAAATAATTTGACAAAATGTAAATCTCAGTGAAAAAAATCCGTGAAACAAAAGCGAGTCTTCTGAGATTGAATGGTAAAGTGGAAAAACTTTCTACTTTGACTTTTATGTTGAACAATTGTGAATCCGTTTATTTATATTTATATTTTACATTTAATTTTAAATATATCAGCATTTCTTTTAACATAAAATCTTGCGAGGAATTCTATTTTTCGAAATCTTAAGTCGTGAACATGAATACAGACTACAGTCTATAGCCAATTTCACAAAAAATCATAATTTAAAGTTAGTGCAGAATTGCAAAACCAAGTATCAAATTAAATAATTAAAAAATTATTAACTTTTAAAACAAAAAAATTATACCATAAAATCAAAAAATTTATCTTTTTCAAAATGTGACCGATGATGTTATATTTTTACAAAAATTGAATATTTACCACTGAATATTCAACATTGAATTCAACGTTAAAAATTGAAATATTCAATATTGAATATTGCTTCTACAATTCTACACAAAATATAACATTTGTATTGATCTCAACCCTGCTGACAGGATCAATGTGAAACCTAAATTTGTTGTACACATGCTAAACCAACTTTTAAAATTAAGTAATAAAAAACTATTAATTTTTAATATAAAAATTATTTTATGAAAACAATAAATTTATCATTTTTAAAAACCTGACCAATGATATTACATTTTTACTATAGATCTTAATATTCGATATTTAATATTCAACATCAAATTCGATGTAAAATTTTTGAATATTTAACATTGAATATTGTTTTTATCATCTATGTATACATATGTGTGTGAGATATTTATTGTGATATGCGTTATAATAAAAAAAATTTAATAATTAATGAAAAAACTATAATTCACTATAATATAAAATAGGTCCAAAAGCAGGAAGGTAAGTTATAACTCTTTTGTGAATTCCTATCTATAAAGTAAGGCTTGTCTATACAATACAACAAAGTGAGGTAAAATCATTAGTTAGGCTAGTGGGGAAAAAATTACTCTGTTTCCGTCTTTTGAAAGAAGTAAGGTGTTCTTCCTTCATCCTCCATCCACACTACGAGGGGCGGCCGGAATATGTTTGGCTGTTCAATAGCCAATTCCATTTCGGTTTATTTTGGTATGCTGGGAAGATGAAGAGATGAACTTTGGAATTCAGTTACAGAGAAATTCAGCAAGAAGCTTTCGGTTGGAAAGGTGCCCGCCCTATTAGGTCAAGCTGGTAAGGCCTTGTTTTTAATGAAATCCACTCTTCAAAGCTTGCCTTTATTCCCTCCTTGTCCGGGGTCCCGAAAGGAATGGCTGGTAGGATTGAAGGAATTCGGACGAAATGTCCACGGTCTGGTGTTGGAGGGAGAGACAGAATTCATCTCATCACATGGGAGAAGGCTCTCCGAAGCTTCGATTTGGAGGCTTGGGCTGGAGCTCTAGCTAGTTGGACTAGAAGCTAGTTATTCCGGTCTACTTGTTGGGCAGGCCGGCCCTCCTTCATCCCTTCGTTCCAATCCATCCAGACAACTATGGCAACCCGTACTAATTGCCCTTGCACTGATACCAGTAAGGGGAGCGTCGGCCAGAAGATAAGGGGAAAAATCGCACAGACTTATATACAGGGGAAGGACCTTAGAATCTTGTATAAGAAAGGAAAGATTTAAAAATGAGTGTAAAATGTGCATACTACATAGCGAGTTGATCCTTTAACATACACATAAAAAAATAATTAGTAAACATATTTGTTATATCATTTTAGTTTTAACTTCATCTTCCTTTGATGATGATCATATCTAGGACCTGCGAGATCTGTGGTGCTAAAGTACAAAATGTTGGTTTGGAGGAGATAGAGGAAGTGAATAACGAAGATGTTCATAATCTCGAATCACCTGTTACAGAACTCATCACTGATGAGGGTGAAAATTCCATATGCATGCATATACGTAGGTTCATGAATCACCTGCTAAGTTGCATCGTTCTTGCCTTTATAATTTCCTTGTTCTTTCGTTTCAAAATGCCACACTGAATCCATCGAGCTTCTTTGATCGATCAAGAGTTGATTGAGAAAGTGTTTTTTAAATGCAAAGTTATAATTAAGATGAATGATTTGTTTGATATCTTTTGTTCTAAACAAAGCAAATTATGTACAAAATTACAATTATGAAGATTAACATTTATATTCGGCTATTTAGGGTGTGTTTGGTAAGCGATAAATTTGGTTTGGAGTTTTTAATAAAACTGAAAACATGATGATTTTTAAGAATACACATTTTAGAGATGAGAGTGTGTTTAAATTTGTGTGATAGATATGCTTGATCTACTTTCAAACTTATCTAAGCGTCTAAATTTGAGTAATCTTATGGTATAATCGTTTCGGGATGTCTCACCTACTTTTGAATATAACTAATTGGATTTTACTTTTGAAACATAACGTGATTTTGGGTCTAAATGATGGGTCTACCATGGGCCATCTTCCTTCAAAATTTAACTTATAATAGGAATCATGAATTTAATGGTACATATAATAGGAATCATGAATATAATTTGGTACATACATTCTGTAAGCTTTTTATTCCTCTGAAATAGGTGTTATGTTTTGTTTTCTTTGGTGTGAGAAAGTGTTTGGATTGATTAAGTGGACTTAGATCCGATATAATGAAATAAAGTGTTTTGTCAACACATCCTTTTTTTTTTTTTAAAATGCTCTGTCGCAGTCTTGTTGCAATTTATAGTATGTTTTATCGACTGTTGTCAGCTGTACTACTTGTGATAATCATTATTGGTTGCTTCTTTCGGCTGATTATTGAAGAAGGTTTATCTTGTTATCTTATTCTGTCTTTAACTTAATGCTAACAGTTTCTATTGTGCAGGTTTTCAGGTGTGCCATTCTCTTGGTGGTGGGACAGGGTCTGGTATGGGAACACTTTTAATATCAAAGATCAGAGAAGAATATCCAGATCGAATGATGATGACATTTTCAGTATTTCCTTCTCCCAAGGTTTCTGACACAGTTGTGGAGCCTTACAATGCCACATTGTCTGTCCATCAGCTTGTTGAAATTGCTGATGAATGTATGGTTCTTGATAACGAGGCATTGTATGATATTTGCTTTAGGACACGCAAGCTGACTACTCCAAGTTGTAAGTTCTTACAAACCAACTTAATATGTTTGATCTTGTTAGCAGGGTCTTTGTGTATGAAATATTTCTGATTCTGTTTGTACTGCTTTCTTTTGTTTATTATAATTTCTTCTTGATTTGTATGCTTATATAAATTCTGAGAATTGTTAATATCTTATGGCAGTTGGTGATCTTAATCATCTCATATCTGCAACCATGTCCGGAGTTACATGCTGTCTAAGGTTTCCAGGGCAGCTTAACTATGATCTAAGGAAGCTTGCTGTTAATCTGATTCCATTCCCTCGTCTTCACTTCTTCATGGTCGGTTTTGCTCCTCTCACCTCTCGTGGCTCCCAGCAATACCGTGCCCTGACAGTTCTAGAGCTCACCCAGCAAATGTGGGATGCAAAGAACATGATGTGTGCTGCTGACCCGCGACACGGGCGCTATTTGACAGCATCTGCCATCTACCGTGGAAAGATGAGCACCAAGGAAGTGGATGAGCAAATGCTAAACGTTCAAAACAAAAACTCTTCTTACTTCGTGGAGTGGATCCCCAACAATGTGAAGTCAACGGTTTGTGATATCCCACCAACCGGTTTGAAGATGGCATCAACTTTCATCGGTAATTCAACATCCATCCAAGAAATGTTCAGGCGTGTAAGCGAGCAGTTTACTGCTATGTTCCGGAGGAAGGCTTTCTTGCATTGGTACACTACACTGGTGAGGGGATGGACGAGATGGAGTTCACAGAGGCTGAGAGCAACATGAATGATCTGGTGTCGGAGTATCAGCAGTATCAAGATGCAACTGCCGACGAAGAGGGTGAATATGAGGATGAGGATGATGAGGGTGTGTACGAAGAGGCCTAACTTTTGCGTTTGATGTGATGTGATGTGATGCAGTAGTTGTACTTTGTGTGGTGTTTGTGGTTGTAATCTCAACTACCAACCATTCATCAAAAAATCTAGTAGTAGTTGTCGAAATCAATTTAAAGAAAGCAATGTTTTTGCTAAGGATGATTTTGGATCCCCAAAGAATTCTGTTTACAGATTTTTTGTGCAATTGATAATGTGTTTATGTAGGTTTTGTTTTGAAATTACACAATCCATGTGACATTCTACCCAATTATCTATGTAGTATCTATGTAGTATCTTTAAAACATTGTACATTATCTTTAAAAATCTAATAGAAATTTTTTTATAATTTTCTAAATTAAATTGTTCAAGTGTAAATTTTGTTGAATTCAAAATTAATGTATACTAATAGATAAATTATAATGTTAAATTATTGTTGGGATAAATACTAATATTTATAAGCATAAAAGTTAAAATATATAAAATTAAATTTATTTTGGTTTTCGGTTAATCGTTCGTCACCGAAATCTTGAACCTAAACCTAAAACGAAGTTTTTTTTTTCTGGTTCGGTTAACCAAACCGAAAATACTAGAAAAAACGGTTTGGTTAACTTCAAGATCGGAACGGTTTTTTCGTATCGGTTTCGGAATTTTTTGAACACCCCTATTTATAAGTGGTTATTTGGCTATTTCACTTACTTATTGCCGCTTATTCGGTCTGCTTGTATTTTCTACTGATTCGTAAACCTGAAAACACACACCGTCATACCCCTTACCAGGAGCGACTCCCTTCACGCACAACACCTCCCTTCCCATCTTGTGCGAAACCCTAGAGCCGCCGCCGCCGCCGCCAGGAGGCTCCGCCGGTGCTTCAAGCACAACACTCCATCTGTCTCTTCTCTTCTCCGCTGTCACCGCCGCCTTCCGTTATCGGTATGATCCTTTCTTCTCCGGTGATTTAATGAAATCGATTATGTTTTTGACATGTTTCTCCGGTGTGACTCTGTAATCGATTTCGAATAGGAGGCTCCGCCACTGCCTTTCTTCTTCGGTGATCTGTCTCTTCTCCGCCGCCGCCTTCCGTAATCGGTATGAATCCTTTCTTCTCCGTTGATTTCATTAATCGAAATCGATTTCATAATCGATTTATGTTTTTGACTTGTTTCAGTAATCGATTTCGAACAGGACGAGTGTGGATTATATTTTACTTGTTTGATGTTTATAACTTTATTATTATTTGTTGTTTACTTGTTTTAGATTATTATTTTAGGGTTAGGATTTAAAGTGGTTAACTTTAAGTTACATAATTACATTTGTTTAATTGTTTTTATTTCATCAGATATTATCAATATGGATCGATTTTTGAAAAGAAAGTTTTCAAGATCCGAATCCCCATAAAGTGGAACCGACCCGAATTGTTTTATTTCATAAGACAAGACCAATATAATTTATGTATTTGTTTTATTGTATGATCTAGATGAACCGAACCGAAAATTTGATATTTGAAAAAAAAATTTAGGGGCTGTTTGGTAGAGAGATTTGAGGGGAGAGAAATGTGATTTCTTTTGTTTGGGAGAAATGCTCTCATTTTTTGGGCGGAGAATTGAATTCTCTGGGAATTATTTGAAGGCTAAATATGATGAAATGCAATTCTCTCAATTTGGTAGAGAATTGGTGAGAATTGACTGTCTTGTGTCTCTCTGAGTCACCATTTATCCTCTTTATTTTTCTGTAGATACCAAACAAGATATAAAATTTCAATTCTCCACCCAATTTTATTTCCTCCCCATTTCCATTTCCATTTCTCATCATTTCTTTTCTCTGTACCAAACACACCCTTAGAGTCACAAACAATTACACTCTCGTAGTATGTTCAATTCCGACCCCTATAAATTTTTTTTGGATCCGCCACTGTTTGTACAAGTTTAAGCAAGTTCTAAACATCTACTATATGGCTTAAGAACATATTTTTTAATAAGTTTTTGGACCAAATGTTTATCCAAACACAACTTTGGATAATTATTATTATTATTATTTGATTTTTGAATGTCTTAAAGTTGAAATCTCATAAACTCTCGTAACCTACATGTCAAATTAACCTTCAACACATACAAAATTTTGAAATGTGACAGGTGAATATAAATTAGAAATGCTGAACTTTTAGATATTCAAAATTTTTCTATAATTTCGAATCTGTTTTTTAGATTTTAATATATATTATATCCTTATTTTTAACACCTTGCAATAAAAGTGAGCATGATGCGATTTTTGTAATTAACCAACACTGAAACTTGCGGTTTTCAGTACTTGAAAATTACGTGGGTATAGTTTTTTGCGATTCGCTTTTACGTTTTTTTTATGGATTTGTGGTTTTTTTTTCATTTTACTTGTTTACCTCTCTTAAACCTTAAAATTGTTTTCTTTTAAAATTTAAAATTTACATAAATAATTAAACCAAAAAATTAATGCATTAATGTTAATATTTGAAACATTTTTAATATTTCGTTAGTCGTACATAATTCACTAAAAACTTGAAACAACAAACTTAAACATTATATCAATAACTGTGTATTCAATTTAGACATTTGTCAACTTATGAAAAGAAAATGAAGTTTAATAGATTTTCTTTCATTATCTATGTCAATATCTATTTATTGTAACTAACATTGATTGAAAAAGTTTATAAATTCCATTCCATTCCATACAAACATTGATCGCTCAGAAAATATCAACTTTCTACAAAAATTTCAACAAGTTATTCAAATTTAAAATCGAACATAGTTAATTAAAATTAGGAAAAGTTATAAATATATATACTTCGATGCAGTTTATGTAACTACAATCTTTCCAGCTCCATCTTTATTATTTGACATATTACATTAGTCCAAGGTTACACTTTAGTGATAAAGAAAGAAAAATCTTAAGATCTATAATGACGCTTCATCATTTCCTTTAGTCCTTGTTTCCTGAGATACATACATGAATACTTAAGCCTTAGGCTTAGTGAGTAAATACGGTTTCATGATTAGTATGCTCAAAGTAAGTTTTTTATGCACAAAGGTATTTTCTTACAAACTTCATGTTAAGCATATCAACTTTGTCATAGGTTCCTTAGCCTTGGGTCCACATAAGGGCTGCCCAATAAGGTTCGTTTGCAAGACGTCCCTTAAATGTATATTCTGGATATACGTAAATGATATTCTTAACATGTATAAATTTCTCATATAGGGGTGCATAAGAGTTTTATGTTTCAAATCATAGAAATGACATAAACGTGCATAAAACATTCATATAGCACATAGGCATCTCATTAAAAGCACATAAATACTCACTTTGCTTTGTCTTGAGGCTTCAAATTTTCTTCAAAGCTTTGTAGGTAAGGTTTTGGGGTGAAAAGGAAGAGTGTCCCTAAGCCTCTATTTATAATGTTTAGGCATGGCTTTAGGGTGCTTGTTTGCCAAGTTGTCTAAGTTGTAAGTAGCTTACTCACTTCCTTTAGCTTTGCTTAGTAGGACTTGTAGGTCTGCCATCTTCCATGGAGGTAAGACAACACATAATTCTAGGGCCTGGTTATGCCATTTAGGTTGCAATATCATGCTGAATAGCAGGTGATGCTTAGATAGGGCTGCTGTGTCATGCTAGGTAGACTTGCCATGTCCTGCTAGTAGTGCTGGTAGGGCTGCTGTGTCATGTCAAATAGATTGCCATGTCAAGCTTAATAGGGCTGCTGTGTCAAGCTAATAAGCTGCCTTGTGTTTGCTGGTTTTATTCCTTGATTCTTCTTTGTTATTGTCTTGTTCTTTTCAACATTGCTGAGTGTTTAATTTTTGCATAAAATGAATTAAAGTTATTTTATAAATTTACAAGGGATTAAGGTTGTTACAAGTCTACCCCTCTTAAGATTTTTTCATCCTCGAAAATTTATTCGAAAAGATGAAGATATTTCTTTTTAAATTCCGATTCTACTTCTCACGTAGCTTCCATTCCATGGTAACAGTCCCAGTATACCAAGACCAAATATACTTCCTTGTTACAAAGCTTTTTAATTTTACGTTCGGTGACGGCTATGGGGTTTTCTTCGAAATTGAGCTTGTCATCAACCAAAATTTCTTCAGTGGGAATTACAACATCTTTTTCGCTAGAACATTTTTTTAGATTGGACACATGGAAATTAGGGTGTATTCCCTTCAATTCTTCTGGCAGTTCCAGTTGGTATGCCAATGTTCCGACTTTTTCAGTTATCTTGTAGGGCCCAATATATCGAGGTCGTAACTTACCCTTCTTACCAAAGCGCAAAACTCCCTTTTAAGGCGACACTTTTAATAAAACCATATCGCCCACTTGAAATTTGATGGGTTTTCTTTTTCTATCAGCGTAACTTTTCTGTCTATCTTGTGCAGTCTTGAGTCTTTCCCTTATTTGAATAACTTTATCAGCTGTTTGTTGGATGATTTCGGGGCCGGTTAATTGCTTTTCGCCTGTTTCCATGTGTCCATCCAACAGATGGGCGACCTACACTTTTGCCCGTATAGAGCCTCAAAGGGTGCAACCTTAATACTGCTATGATAACTATTATTATAGGCAAATTCAATAAGAGGTAAATGGTTATCCCAATGTCCTTTGAGGTCAAGTGCACATGCACGTAGCATATCTTCCGAAGTTTGGATTGTTCTTTCACTTTGACCGTCAGTCTGAGGGTGTATGATGTACTCATTTTAATTCGGGTTCCTAGTTGTTTTTGGAAACTTTTCCAGAAGTTTGAAGTAAAACGAGCGTCTCGGTCTGATATGATCGATAAGGGCATACCATGCCTGGCAACAATTTCGTTCATATATATATTTAGCTAGTGTTCCAAGGTTTGTTTTTCTCTTATCGGTAAGAAGTGTGCCGTTTTCGTTAATCGATCCACGATGACCCATATAGCGTCGAAACCTTTCGGTGTTCTTGGTAGTCTTGTGACAAAGTCCATAGTGATATGTTCCCATTTCCATACGAGAATATCTAGTGATTGTAGCTGTGTCCATAGGGTCTCTGGTGTTCGATATTGACCTTTAAACATGTGAGACATTTTTGGACGAAATTTACTATAGACTTCTTCATTCCTGGCCACCAATACAAGGTCTTTAAGTCCTTGTACATTTTATGAGTCCTAGGGTGGATGGAGTACCTGGACTTGTGGGCTTCTTCTAGAATCACTTCTCTCCAGTTACCAACCTCCGGGACCCAGATGCGTCCTTGAAATCTTCTGATCCCTTTATCATCAACTTCTAGAATTTTAGCTTGTCCGAAAATTCTTTCTTTCTTTTGATTTTCTTCTTTTAAGGCTTCTTGCTGTGCTTTTATCAATTTCCTTAAACAAGGTGTTTGTGATAGTCACAATTAACGCTTTAACTCGAACGGGTTTAATTGACTCTATTCGACTCAAGGCATCTGCTACCACATTGGCCTTTTCTGGGTGATATTTGATTTCACAATCGTAGTCATTTTGATAATTCTATCCATCTTCGTTGCCTCATATTCATTTTCTTTTGACTAAATAAATATTTGAGGCTTTTATGATCTGTGTAAAGCGTACACTTTGTACCATACAAATAGTGTCTCCAAAATTTTAAAGCGAATACTACTGCTGCTAGTTCTAAATCATGGGTTGGGTATTTCTTTTCTTGTTCTTTTAATTGCCGTGAGGCGAAGGCAATTAAATTTCCTTTTTGCATAAGCACACACCCTAATCTCTGTTTGGAAGCGTCACTGTATACTACAAAGTCTTCAATTCCCTGAGGCAGGCTTAAGATTGGTGCATTACATAACTTATCCTTTAAAGTTTGGAAGACCTATTCTTGTGCATCCCCCCATTTAAACTTACCTGCTTTTCTTGTCAATGTGGTGAGTGGAGTTGCTATTTTAGAGAAGTCTTGAATAAATCGTCGGTGATATCCGGCTAACCCAAGAAAACTTCGTACTTCAGTTGCAGATTGTGGGACCTCCCATTTTTGTATACATTCGATTTTACTTGGGTCTACCATGATACCCTTTTCGCTTATGATATGTCCTAGAAATTGGACCTGTCGTAGCCAAAATTCACATTTCGAGAATTTGGCATAGAGCTTTTCATGCTTTAATAGTTCCAAGGTCGTCCTTAAATGTCGTTCATGCTCTTCTTGGTTTTTGGAATAAATGAGAATGTCATCAATAAATACAATAATGAACTTGTCTAAGTACTGTTTAACACCCGATTCATAAGATCCATGAACATAGCGGAATCGTTTGTTAATCCAAAAGGCATTACTAGTAATTCGAAATGCCCATATCGTGTTCGGAATGCAGTCTTGGATATGTCTTCCTCCCGTACTTTTAGTTGATGATACCCTCATCGTAAATCTATTTTGAGAAGGAGCTTGCTCCTTGTAATTGATCAAATAAATCATCTATTCGAGGTAACGAATATCGATTCTTAATGGTGACCTTGTTAAGTTCCCTGTAATCGATGCACATCCTTATAGTTCCATTCTTCCTTTTAACGAAGAGTATTGGTGCCCCCCAAGGTGACGTACTTGGGCGGATAAATCTTCTATTCAACAACTCTTGTAGTTGATTCATAATTTCCTGCATTTCAGATGGTGCAAGTCTGTAGGGTGTGCGGGCCATTCGTGCTGTTCCAGGTACTAAGTTAATATGACACTCCACTTGTCTATCAGGAGGCAATCCAGGTAATTCATCTGGAAATACTTCTTTTGGATATTCGCAGACTATTGGTATATGCTCTATATGTTCCATTTCTTTCTTAGTATCTACCAAGTATGCTAAGTATGTCTCACACCCTTTGTGTATATACTTTCTTGCTTTCATGCAGGAAATAAGGTTACACGGACTCTTTTTATGATTATTATAAATGATTATTTCCTTGCCATTCTTATCCTTATGGGGCGTTTGGTTCGCTGGAATCTGACGGAATCCGACGGAAAAGGATTGAATTTTCCATTCTGATGGGTTGTTTGGTAGTCCAAAGGAATGGAATGACCATTCCACATTTAAAAAAAAAAATCCTCCCTTTTGAAGGAATGACCGTTCCATAGCAAAATGGAAGGAATTTAAATTCCATTCCTTCAAAGCAATAATTTTAACAACATGTCTTCTCATTCTCAACAAACTATAGTATTTGGACTCGGACAGATTCCATTCATTCCAGAATTCCATTCCTTTGACAGATTTCATTCCATTCCGTCAGATTCCAACGAACCAAACGCCCCCTTAATCTTTACTATTTTCTTGTGACAAATTATATGGGCATGATTTTCTGATAACGAGTCCATGCCTATGACCACATCGAACTCATTTAGAGGTAGGGGTAGCAGTTGGATAGGAAATTTGTGCTCATTGATTTCTAAGAATCAATTTTCATAAATTTCGTCTATGTCCGTAACCTTTCCATCGGCCGCCGTCTCTGTTTCTATTTTTTGATTTAATTTCTTAGGTGGCAAAACCTTGTAGATACTATTGATTTGTTTGCACCAGTATCGAATAATATTTTGGCGGGTCTTTCATTAATCAGCAAGATACCATATCTGGCATTACCTTGGTTTCTTCAGCAGAAATTTGGAATATTCTCCCTTTGGCTTTTCCGGCTTCGGGCTTATTCTTGTTGGTTATAGCCTTTGATGGTTGTATAGTTCTTGGCTTGGGACAATTATATATGAGATGTTCCATTGATCCACAATTGTAACATGCTTTTCTCGTAGGACAATGGTTAGCCATATGCCCTGATTGTCCACAATTATAACATACATTTTTGCCCATCATACATTCCCCCAGTATGATTCTTATGATTCTTATTGCAAGTAGGGCAAAGTGGTTTTTCAACCATCCTTGTACCGGTGTTTCTTGATTTCTGGGGCATCTTACCGAAATTTCTACCTTCAAACTTCCTCTTCTCACTTGGAGGGTGGTGATGACTGTCCTTTTCGGCCAGAATGGCCGAATCTATTGCTTCTTGGAAGGTTTTCGGTTTCGACATATTAACCAACTGTCGTAATTCTTTTCTTAACCCATTCATGAAGCGATCTATCTTACGCCCTTCCGTTACTATCATATCAGTTGCGAATCGGGATTCTTCAATGAATACTTCTACATATTCTTCGACAGTCTTATCTCCTTGTTCGAGTTTGATGAATTCTTCCTCCATTATTTTTATTCGAGTATTTGGGCAGTACCTCTGATTTATCAATTGTTTAAACTCTTCCCAGGACATTGTTGTTGCTCCTGCGATGCCTCGGTTAGCTTGAATAGTCTTCCACCAGTAAAGTGCATTTGACTTTAACTTTGTTGAAGAAAACCTTACGCGTTGGTCCGGGGCGCATTGACATGTCTCGAAACAGTTCTCCATGTCATCAAGCCAATTCATAGCGGCTATGGTCCCCCTTTTCCCTCGAATGTAGAGGGACTAGTGGTTTTGAAGGACTTATAGTCAACATCGAAACGTTTGGCCATTATTTGGTTCGTGCCTTGGTTGATTTTCTTTGGTATTTGCTTCGTGGGTTGAGTTGTGATTCATAGTTGCTTGAACTTGAGCTACCATTGAGGGTAAGTTTTCATGGATGCCTCGCGAGACTTTAGTTGCTATATTAATTCTTTCCACAGGATTTACAGGGTTTGTGTTGCGCCTATTTCTTTGCGTGGGCAGTCTAGTATTTTCAGAATGGTTTCTATTCGTTCTCCGAGTATTCATTCTACAAAATGTTAGATCAACTCATGAGAACCAACTTAAATATATATCCTTTTTATATATATAGTACATGCATCATACAAAATTTTGGAACATAAAGTGTAACAAGTTAGTTAGGTTCTTTTTTGTCCAACTATATATAGATGAAACAAACCCGCACTGTTTACTCAAGGTGGAAATTATAGGGAGTATATCGTTCTTCTAGCATTTCCCTAAAATTTCTAGAGGGATATTGGATCAAAGTTTCTTCATTAGACTTATTGATTTTCTGTTTGACCCATGCCTTGATTCTTTTTGACCATCCAATAGTCACTTCCTTCCAAAAACGTACTCGGTCCTTAACCTTGACCGAAATGGTTCTCTTTGCAATTCTTAGGTCTTGTTCGTACTTTCCACATCTTGTCTCGAGTTCCCAGTTGTGAGTATCTATTTCAGCTACGTAGTCCTGGTTTCTTTCGTATTCTTCAATAGCGTGCAAGATAATTATTTAATAGCTTAATAGCGTGCAACATTAACTTGTTCCCCCTTCTTCTCAGTAAGGTATTGAAACCGGCCCAAGTTAATCTCGCCGAAATCTGAAAATTATCTTGCACGCTTTCCACTTTCGGAGAAGGAGGGGGAACACGAGGTGGTGGGGTGAACCTCTCTTATTTTCAATTCTCTTCCTCCCATGGGTATGTGAGGGTACAATAGTTATTTGCGTCAGAAATTTCAAAATCTTCACGTGGTTCCATTGCGTTAAATGTTGGGATTATTGGTTCTGGGACTGGATGAAATGTTGGAAGTATTGGTTCGAGGAAGTTGTCAGCGAAGCATGGAATTGGATCAGGTGATTCGATGAGCCATCCGTTCCCATATTCAGATAAGTTTTCTCCTCTCTTTTCAGGCATCTAAAATGATGGTTAAATGCATATACATAGGTATATATACACATGCATGTAGTGAAAGAGATGATTTACTTAGTCTTAAGTTCAAGTCTAGGTTCATCTATATTAAGGTTAAACCAAGGTCTCTTGAACTAATGGGGCTCTGATACCATTTTGTAACTACAATCTTTCGAGCTACATAAAAGTTCCATAATAGTCGAAGGTTATACTTTAGTGATAAAGAAAGAAAAATCTTAAGATTTATAATGACGCTTCATCATTTCCTTTAGTCCTTGTTTCCTGAGATACATACATGAATACTTAAGCCTTAGGCTTAGTGAGTAAATACGGTTTCATGATTAGTATGCTCAAAGTAAGTTTTTTATCTGGGCAGTTAATTGCGCCGCTATAGCGGCGCTATAGCGGTGCTATAGCGGTTAGCGGTCATTGAAAAAATAGCGGTCCTAAATAGCGGTGCTAAATAGCGGTTCCGCGAATAGCGGCGCTATTTACTGCTATTTGCCGCTATTTACCGCTATTTAGGACCGCTATTTACCGCTACTTGTAGGAGCAGTCCAGATCGATCATTCTTTAAGCTATATTTTGTTAAATCTTTAATACTTTGTTTAATACTTTATAAAGTAATGCTATATCTAGTTTAAAATTGTTTGTTTGATGTGTTGTTCGATTCTATGACCTTTATGATTTTAGTTCTTTATGACTTTTGTTCTTTATGTTTATGTTCTTTAGGGTTTTAGTTCTTCATATTATGTTCTTTATGTCTATGATTATATATATATATATATATATATATATATATATATATATATATATATATATATATATATATATATATATATATATATATATATATATATATATAGATTTGGGTTCAAATGAGTACCACTAGTTTTGCGGAGTACCGGAGGTACCTCGCTTAAAATTAATTTTTTTGAAATTTTTTTTCATAATCATGTTTAAATTAATAATATATGACTACTTGCAAAAAATCACACATAAACACACACTATAACTATGTGAAACGTGCAAGTTCACATGAACTGCACTGTTGTGAACGTATGTTCACAGCTAAGCATGTTCACATGAATTTTTCCACGTTCACATGACTTTTAAGAGGCTACGAAGTGTGAATGCGTGTATTTCTTTTACAAATATGCTTATATTATTTGTATCTAAATGAATATGAAAAAAATTTAAAAAAAAAAACTTTTTTTCGGAGCATGTTCACATCTTAAACCCGTGTGTTCACAGGTACTCACGGTACTCTGCATTTTTTAGGTACTCACACGAACCATATTCTATATATATATATATATATATATATATATATATATATATATATATATATATATATATATATATATACCGCTATATCACCGCTATATCACCGCAATAACCGCGATAGCAAATAGCGGTCTTGACCGCTATTGAACCGCTATTAACTGCATAGTTTTTTATGCACAAAATGTATTTTCTTACAAACTTCATGTTAAGCATATCAACTTTGTCATAGGTTCCTTAGCCTTGGGTCTACATAAGGGCTGCCCAATAAGGTTCGTTTGCAAGACGTCCCTTAAATGTATATTCTGGATATACGTAAATGATATTCTTAACATGTATAAATTTCTCATATAGGGGTGCATAAGAGTTTTATGTTTCAAATCATAGAAATGACATAAACGTGCATAAAACATTTATATAGCACATAGGCATTTCATTAAAAGCACATAAATACTCACTTTGCTTTGTCTTGAGGCTTCAAATTTTCTTCAAAGCTTTTTAGGTAAGGTTTTGGGGTAAAAAGGAAGAGTGTCCCTAAGCCTCTATTTATAATGTTTAGGCATGACTTTAGGGTGCTTGTTTGCCAAGTTGTCTAAGTTGTAAGTAGCTTACTCACTTCCTTTAGCTTTGCTTAGTAGGACTTGTAGGTCTGCCACCTTCCTTGGAGGTAAGACAACACATAATTCTAGGGCCAGGTCATGCCAATTAGGTTGCCATATCATGCTGAATAGATCTGCCAGGTGATGCTTAGATAGGGCTGCTGTGTCATGCTAGGTAGACTTGCCATGCCCTGCTAGTAGGGTTGCTGTGTCATGCCAAATAGATTGCCATGTCAAGCTAATAAGCTGCCTTGTGTTTGCTGGTTTTATTCCTTGATTCTTCTTTGTTGTTGTCTTGTTCTTTTCAGCATTGCTTAGTGTTTAATTTTTGCATAAAATGAATTAAAGTTATTTTATAAATTTACAAGGGATTAAGGTTGTTACAGTTTAATTTTTAACGGTTTGGTTTTACCCAAATAATTTTGTTTTTCTAGAACCAAGAACCAAACACGTGGTGTGTTTAGTTAAGAGAAATTCTCAATATTTTCATGTCACTTTTCATAAAAAATGAAAATTTGTTTACTTAACAACAATTTCTTAAATTTTTATTTGCTTTTTAAAATACCACTTTTCATATATGTATTGCTTTTATATCACCTATACGATATTTACTTTTATACTCTCTTTCTCTCTCTTACTTTTTTATCATACCTTTTATTTCTATCACCTACTCTATATTTACTTTTATACTCTCTTTCTCTCTCTTACTTTTTTATCATATGCCCTATTATTCTTATTTTTCTATGGGCAAATGACCAAAAATAGTAACAAGTTTTGACATTTTTATCATTAATAGTGACATTATTTATTTTTTATCATTTATAGTAACAAGTTTTTATTTTAAATCAATAATAGTAATTGGTGACCTGCAAACTTGTTTAGCAGGTCACCAACTTTTCAGTTATCAAAAATAGCAACAACTTTTCATATTTTTATCAATAACAATAACATATCAAATTAAACCAAACTTTTTTTATTTTTTAAGTTTTTCTAAGATTTCATGAACTCCAAAATAAACTCAATAAATGTTTCAATTTATTTAATTACATTACTACTATCTTTAGTGACTATTTTTTTAATTTCATTAAATTATTTATTTACAATTTTTATTTTTTCATAACCTTATAAATTTCTAATATATATTCTGAATATTTATTTACGATTAGATAATATCTGATTATTTATTCACAATTATATATAATATGAACGAAAAAAATACTACGAATCATTTCAGTTTCACTTTTTCCAAACGAAAAAACTATGAATCATTTTCTTTTTAGTTTTTCCCAACAAAATAATATGAACTATTTTGGTTTTTTAGTTTTTTCGATATAAATGGGTTGTAGCCTTTTTATATAAACAACTAAAAATAAAAATTGGTTGCAATATTTTTCAAGCAGGAAGTATAACCACAACCCCTGTTGAGAAATCTTAGATGGGGGAAGAACATCAACAAAACGGAGGATACCAGATCGACCTTGGGAATCTTACGTCATTCGATCCTCACCACCAGTTTCAATCTGTTCCTGATAACAGGTTAGGGTTCTTACTCTCATTCTACTAATATTTGTGTAAAAATCGGCATACAAAACAGATAATGTTCCTATGACATTAGTAGTCTCTGTATGTGCAAATTTAAACTATTGTGAACGTTGGGTTAATCTGTTTGAAATGATTCTAATCCGTACTATATTTTTTTAGTAAAAAAGTAATTTGGTGATATAAGTAGTTATTATCCCTCGTTTGGGATGGAAGACTTTTTGGTGTTGTTGATGATGACTTTATACCGCCTCTGCCCCAAGCTCGATTACACAATTTGGAATTCTTTTACGTGTTGGAACATGTAAAGTTTTGCCCAACTCTATTTTATAACCTCCCTTTGTCCCGAACTGTGTGTTTATTATAAATGGAACATCTAGAAACGATTAAGGTGAGTCATGGCCCCATGGGGACTGAAACCTATGCTATGCATATGAAGGGTATGGATTTGGTAAAAGATGGACTGAAAGTGTAAGACCCAACTTCTCGAGGAGTCTTAACTTAAAGGTCCCAGCAAGCAATACAACAACAATCATAAACTAAGATAAATTAATTACTGAATAAGAGTAATTACAGACAATTCCTGAATAAATTTACAAAGGGTACACATAGCTAGTCTAAAAATCTTCTTCAACTGTTCACTCTTCACAAATCAGCTTCCTAATGCCTTCGACTTCTATATTATGAAGCGGAAATTGTAATAGCCTACAACCTTCAAGCTTCAACTATAACGAACTCTTAGTTGAAAATTACCACTTCAGAACCTGATCCTGTCAAAAAAAAAAAAAAGGAAGCAACATCTGTAAGCTTTATGCTTAGTGAGAATATAGATTCGTCTCATCACAGACACATATGATCAAATTGACACAGTGATCATATTGTCTTTAATTCTGTAGGTTATCAGTTTTATTTACTCATTGTAACCCACGTATAAGCTTAGTAACTTAAAGTTACTATTACAACACTTTTGGCTTTCTGATAGTTATGGCTGGTGATTTAGACAACAACTTGATTATGTAAATTTATTACAACATCACTACTAGTTATGGTGGACTAGTAGGAGAATCACATCACTTTCACTTGGCATTACTGAATTCTGTCTGGACTTAAACATAGCATCGCTACATACTCCGCCCAAAGTATGTAGGAGATTAGCACGGGGCGTAAGCATCGCTACTAATTTAGTAAGAGAGAATCATTCTTAAGTATCGCTACTAAACCAGTTGATTTAGTAGGAGATAATTCCAGGCTGAGCATCACTACTAACTTTATTTGAGCTAGTAGGAGATATTACTTTCAATTCACAGGTACTGACTATGGTATTGGTTTACCATTTCGCATCATCGTTCACTTTATAAGACTATTTTTACTGTATCAACTCACTTGATTAGAATCTGATCATAATTGATAACAAAGCAGTAGGATCATGACAGCATATATATTCAACAAGTCGTAGTATCTCATAATATGAAAGTAATGCAATAAATCTATAAACTCATTGATTTAGTGTTATGTGTCTCTGACCTGTTGACTTTGACTTTTATTAGTGGATTATTCCACTATCTGAGTTATCTCAGTCTTCTTGGACTTCTGGGCTTTAATAGACTTTACTTCACTTTCAATAGCTCTGACTGGACTTTAATAGTGGCTTCACAAACTTTTAAGCACTTTATAGACTTTGATTTTTAATTCACAGTTAGATTGACAAAACCTGTTCATTAGGTGACATTTCACATTGACATGAGCTTTATCGACTTTAAATGTCATAATATATGATCATGAGATGATCATGTCATCATATTGCTTATTTATGTCATTTAGATGTGCATTAGACTTGTTTTATCATATATATTAAATTTATGAATTTCATGAACATTTGTGACATTTAATGGACTTTCATTTGACATGAATTGTCATATTAATCACGTGTGAAGGAATGAAAGGATTTTAAGGGCATAACATGAATGAATGACATTTACTGAACTTTTATTTGACTTGTAGTTGCACATAATACATGTGAATGAATGCAATGATTTTTAGGGCATTATATGATTAAACATGCTATTTTACTCTTACCTATATGCCATTTTTTCAAATTAATTCACAAACATAATTCATGAATCCTTTATATAAACATATTACTTGACCTGCTATTATATTTCTATAATCATGATGCACATATATACGAAACACATATGCACTTTCAAACACAGAAAACACTTAGCTTATTATTCTGTCTTGAGTTGAATTGTTGCTGCTGTTCTTTTTTCTCTGTTTTCCAGCAATACACATACACGCACTCCCTCACACTTAGATCATTTAGGTTGTTGTTCATATTACTTAAATGACGATACACACATACAAACTCATTATGGCTTATGTTTTAGCTTCTTTGAAGCAATGAAGCATTTAAACACATCTGCACACATACATGGTTTCTGCATGTATATACATATATATTTCGCTGTTGCATGATCATTCACATTTCACACTCACACACTTGGTTTTTAGTTCTAATTCTGGTTGAGGAGGGGCTGCTGCGATTCTTTATATACACACACACATATTACATAATTTAATTTGTTGCTAATCTTTCTATTTTCTGTTTTCCAGCCTCAACAACACCAGGGACGTTTTTTTTTGTTTTGCTGATTTTGTTGTTGGGGCTGCTACTGTTACTGCTACTGCCTTTTTCTTTCTGTGTTCAGTCCATAAACACAAATTAATGAACATAACACCTATATTTGCTGATTTTGTTGTTGGGGCTGCTACTGTTACTGCTACTGCCTTTTTCTTTCTGTGTTCAGTCCATAAACACAAATTAATGAACATAACACCTATATGTGTGTATATATATATATATATATATATATATATATATATAACACATATCATGGAAGGCTGCTGCTGTTTATTCCTTCTTCATTTGGCTAAGTCGGTGTTTACATGCTTCTATAAACTACAAGACTTGGCCTATATATGTATGCAAGTACTCTGTTGCTGTTGTTGCTTGCTCAATCAGTCCGAGACTATGCTTTTTGCTGAGTTTCGGAGTCTACACATGCACACTTTGTTATTTTCATGCATAAATGTATGTACTATGGTTGTTTTTGCTACATAACTTACACACACACACAAACTCTGAGACTTTAAATAATATGTCTTGGAGCTCAGCAGATACACACAAATGCACACGCACAACACCTATCACATTATACTTCTGTTTTTAATCTATTCACACAGCAGCAATCTCTCTGTTTTTCAGTCATTGTCAGCAGCCAAAACAAAGGGATAAATGACAATTTAGACATACAAATTATCACATAAACATCAAAGACGATATAATATTAAGGCTAAAGGCCGTTTAGCATTCTTGGCCTCATTTACGGACAAAAACATTACTCTATCGTTTTTCTGTTTTTAACCAATTTGAGCAACAAGAACAGAAAGTTTTATGAGCTTTTTATGCATTTCTATGACCAATAAAAACATCAAAGAATTTTATAGCCAAAGCCGAAGGCCAATTGGCCTTCTAGGCCAGCTATTCTCGACAAAACAGAAGCAAAACTCACTTCATCACAGACATTGCACTTCTAGACATGTACTTTCTTTTTTTATTTCATTTCTAGCAGCAATTAAAAAAAGGATAAATGGCGATTTTGATTCACGAATGATCAACAAACACACATAAAAGAAATGAAGTCAAGGCCGAAGGCCAAATGGCCTTCTTGGCCTAATTCTCAGACCTAACAACATCAAAGCAGAAACATTTACAAATCTCTAATTAAGTTTCTGACTTTTTCTATAACCTTGGAATCAGACCTTTCAATTGCTAATATAATCAATTAAACACAAATTCATTACATGCATGAGACCATTTTCTGATTTTAAGCACTAATTGATGTCCAATTTTATAATTTTGAAACTCTTTTGAACTTTTCTGAAATCCCAGGAACCGTAACATATATATGATCTTATGAGTTGCTTGAACATTGAAATTACCTTGAATTTTGTATACTCTTGATGTTGTTTGTAACTCTGATGATTTCATTTGCTTCTTGACCTTTGATTGAACAATTTGTGATGAATCTTGCTAAAACTTTGTTGAAGCCGTGGGTTTGATTTTAGAGAGAATTTCAATTTCTTTCTTTGCAATAGATTAAGATGAGCAGACACCCAAATTGGAGTTTTTATATAAATAACTTTGCCTAATTTGACATTTTAACCCCCTTAGTTTATCTTTCTTTCATTAAATTTTAAATTACATTACAAACTTTATAATTATTACATTTACTTAATTATGACTGTTATTAATCTTGACATATTTTTTTTAATTATTAACTTAAACTGAATTTACATTGTTAATAATGTAATTAATTTACATTTAATCGTATTAATTAACGTTAAACTAGTCGTTTAATGCTAAGCAAAGTTCAGGTTGTTACAGAAAGCAAGTTAAGCTCAAGCAAGTCGTTTAACTTGAGCTTTTTATGAGCTTTTAACAAATAACAAGTGAGCTCGAATAGCTCACAAGTAGCTAGACTATCTTACACTCCTAATTTCATACCAAGTTAAAAGTACCAATGTTTTGCAGTTTGATTTTGTATGAATTCTAGATTTACATCAGACATATACATGTAAGTTAATTATTGGATGAGGTCAAATATGGGATGCCTCCTTCAACTCAGAATTAGAGTGAGAAATACTTGGTCAATTGATACAGTTTCATTAGCTTTCAGAAAACTATAGATATGGCTATCTACTAAGGTAGTGTTTGTTATGCAGAAATAAGAGGCGAAATGATATGCTTCATTACGATGGAATTAAAAACCGTGTTTACAAGAATTAGATGCTCTATGATTGGGTTTTAATAGTGTTTTAAGACTTTATTTTGAAGTTAAAATGTTAAACACATTAAATACGTTAACGTAACATATATATATTTTGGCTTTAATACGATATTTGCTTAACATGAAATAGCGATCGCTAATGCTACGCTATCGTGATGTAGCATATTGGTAGCTTGTCGCTATTGTCAGCTATTCGCTATCAACAACTATGGTATAGTGGTCTGACAGACTGCCATGCATCTCAGTTTAACCATATTTTTGTCATGAATGTACAAAAGTAAAAGTATTTCATGTGTATTCTTTAATTCAAACTGCATCTCTAAGTCAAAAGTTATGCCTTACCTTGCTGTTCAAGGGAATCTTATGTTGGAAATAATTGTCCCAAACTGTTGATAAACTTGGCAGATTTGATATCTTATGAGGTAATGCATAAATAGTTTAATCTTTCAATGACTACAATAAACCGTTACATTAAAAACGTGAAGCGGACCTAGCATTTGATTGACCTTATAGTGCTTAGTGGCAGCCATTTAGAATTTGCGTGTACATTTAATGGTTGGCTTTATTATATAAAATCAGTTGTTTACTCGCTCTTAAGTTATGCAAACATTTGAATATTCAAAATTTGATATTTCCTAGTTTTAAGTTTTAGTTGACCAATGGGTTTTGGCAAGAAAGCTTGGGGATTGGAGTGTTTATTTGGGCTTGAATGGACTTGTCATGTTGAGCTTTATGGAAAGCGAGTTTTTAGATGTGACCTACATTAACATAGATTAATTCAATTACACTCTCATAAGCTTTTAATTTGCTGAATTGGGATCTTCTTCACTGCTTCGAAATCTTATATATAGGCAACAATCTTACGGAAGGTGTCGTGTGAGACCCAAATTGTGCAAATAATTAATGTTAGAAATTGTAGGATTTTTGTGGTGAATTTGTTTCTATGCTGCCTGCAAATGCAATGATATTTTCAAAGTACTTGGGTTGGACTTTGGAATATAAACCTGTAGAATGCACTTGCACATTGATGCAATACAATGCTACTTAATTTTATCAGCTTTAATTTTAAAGGTCTTTGGTTCGATAAGATATGTCATATTACATTGGTTACATGTATTTCTCTATATAGAGTTTATATTGTACTTATTCGGTGTTATGCTATGCTGTTTACTTGATTATGACTTGATTATACAGGGAGGATCTGGTGAAGGAATGCATAGCACATGGTACAAAATTAATTCAGGCAGTTGCCGATGCCCTTTTTAACTTGCCTTCTACTGAAGATGTGTCTGGGCCAATTGTCTCTCTACCACCGCCTACAACAAAATTGCCAAGAGAAAAACCTGTATGTTGTCATTCTCTCAACTTCTTTTTTGTGCATATGGACTGGAAACATGAAGTTCTAATGATGAACTTCGAGAAATTCATTGCATTTATTCATAATATTAGTTGTTCTCATTGGTAGGCTGTTGATATTTTATTAAATTTATCATTTGTCTAGTAGCTATTAGTTTTCACACACACACACACACAAATATATATATATATATATATATATATATATATATATATATATATATATATATATATATATATATATATATTTGTTTTGTGCAAAGAAACCTTTCCCTTAACCTTTTTGGTTATATTTTTGGCTTTATATCCTGCTTTTGTTGCCCATCTTTTTTATGTGAAGTTCTCATAAATATCTTATTGAATGGTATAGGATTTGCATGACAATTTGATCTATATATGCAATTGCAATTCTTTTCTCCTAATGACGGAGTACAACCTTACTGGTATATGGGAAGTTAAATACCTTATTTGAATGAATGAAGGCATCTGATATCACAAAGGGTATTCATGACACACGCTTAATGATGTTTAGAAAATATTAATTTCAGGTGCCGTTTGGTTTGCAAGATTTTAATGGATTTTTGAAATCCCACCAACACGGAATTTCAAAATCATCCCGCTATTTGAAGGATTTCAAACTAAACCAAAGAATCCTATGAGATCCAAATTCTATGGAAATCAATGCCTTCATGTAGTAGAGTTCTATACTTCTATTCACTAATGAGTGCTACTATTCCGCTCATTACACTCCAATTCCATAATTATGCTCTCAACGTCACTGTTTCCACCTAGAGATTCTCTTTATATGTTTTGCTTGTAACTAATGTAAAACCATTTTGCTTTTGCATGCAGTTGCCAAAACCTAAACCTCCAACAAAATGGGAGGTTTTTGCCAAAAAGAAAGGTTAGTACACAACAGTTTCAACTTTGTTCATTGGGTCATCAAAGATTTTAATCCATATCAGATATGAAACTTCAATCGAATCATTGGGAGCAAGATCTCCGTTTTGCGTTCCACTGAAAAGACCAATGTATTGACCTCTCATACAGGCATCCAAAACCGAAAGAAAGACAAGCTTGTGTATGACGAACAAACTAGTTCTTGGAAGCGTCGCCATGGTTATGACCGAGTAAATGATGACAACGACATTCCAATTATTGAGGCAAAGATGACGGATGGTAAGTACTTGTATACTTTAACCATTGTATGCTTAATTTTACATACTTACATGAATACTGATATTGTAGTACAAAGCATCTTATGTATACGACGACACGACGAACAATCATTAATATCTGACGTCCTTATCCATAAAGAAACTGCTGTTGACTTTTAAGCCTTAAACGTGTTGTTTTTATGGAATATTAAAAAAATTGAACAGATCTATGAGAAACATCATTCTGGAACTGAATAGCTACAAACCTCAAAAGCTAACCTTTTCATATTTGACTAGTCCAATGTTTTAGTGTCTAAATTAGCAGTGTAAAATAAATCAGTTTTGATTTTTCACAGAGCCAGGAGTGGATCCTTTTGCCAAGAGACGATCAGAAAAAAAACAGAGAGTGGAAAAACAAGAGAAGAACCGTTTGCATAATTTGAAAGAGGCTGCAAAAGTCGGAGCTTTGCCAAGGTATTACCTTTTTCCCATAATACATGTCATTAAGTAATCCTAGTCACCGTATTTGATCAATCTGCAGCTGCAATTGCATACCATCACTAACATTTTGAGTTTTAAATCAAAGAACTCATACTACTGCTACAGCTCAGAAACAAACATAATTAGGCAAATATCTAGGGTACTGCTACATTGATGTATTTCTTTCATGCCTATTTCTGATTTTATAAAGAGTTTACATTTACCCACTTTATTTGATGTAGGATGCATCTTTATTTAAGCTCTTGGTGGTTTACGTGCTTGGCATTTTTATCAAGCATCTGACACTCTTGTCTTTTTTTTTTTCCGTATCAATGACAGTCATGTTCAACTTGCTGCAACGGCATTACCTATAACTGGAACCCAAGCTGCACCAAGAAAGGTTAGCAAAGACGAACTACAGAATGTAGCTGGAATGGCAGCAACTTCTACTGCCAGTGGTGGTAAATTCGACAAAAAATTAGCTGGTGAAAAGCCCCCAAAACATGAAAAGAAATACAGGAAGGTGACTAACTTGACCTTCAATCTTTAGGTTGTTGAAATATTTCTTATGAAGTTTCTGGTTCATCTTCATCTTCATTGTCATTTTATATATCTTTTCAGTTCCTACCGGTGGTCGAAGGATCAGGAATGGGTTCCCTAGAGAAGCAGCAATCTGACAAGATTCTCAACAAGTTAATGGCCAAGAATTCCCATGAAATATTTAATGTCGGGAAGGTAATATTTCATACCCTTCCAAACTTTTCTTCTCCTTTAGTCAAACATTTTGTAGCATGTTTCCTCCAACCAAGCACCTTACCACTTTTCAATGCTTAAAGAATTTGCAACAATTCCTGATAAAATGTCTCGAGTAAGTTGTTATACTTTCCTTTTTGGGAAATTTTAGTGTTCTAGTGACCTTTTTGCCCAATATATCATTTACAAATATGTTGGTAATAATACGGGTTCATGGATTCATTTATTTTGTATCCCCGTTCAAAGCATATCAACTGTTGAAGTTACAATCCATTACACATGTAGTGTTTTCAAAAATAAGTTATTTGAAAAAAATCATTTTAACCAATGTTTTTTCTAGGGAAACTTTGTTTTGAAATAATTACATTTAACAAAGCATTGGCTATGTTTGGCACGCAACTTATGAGAGTTTGAACTTATAATTTTTTAAGCTCAAGGTTTGAATGACATTTTACTCGATATGAAAATGATAAATGAGAAGCTTATCCAAGTAGCTTTTTGGAGCTTGAGCTTATGGAAACTAAATAACCAATTTACCTATCTATCTTATTTTCTAAGATAACATTTTAAAAACCTATTTGTCATTACACATCATTTTACACTTAAAAGCTTCAACTTCAGCTACGTTGCCAAACACACATATATCAACAAAAGCTTCGGCTAAAAGCTAATCGTGCCAAACATACCTGGGTATGGTTGTTCTCTAAAATCGTTTTGTTTTTTTAGAAAACTAGGAAAAATGTTTCTATGACTGAACACAATTTATTTCTTGGAACTAGGCTGTTGACATGTACAATGCAAAGAGCGACAAGAAACGAAGAAATCAACATGGGAAGTTCTCATCAACCTCGAGTAAATTGAAAGTGAAGAAGAGCCCATATAAAAACGCTTCGAAGAAGAAATCTTCGTGTAAAGGAAAATCAAAATGAAAACACGTTTACAAGTTGAATGATCCAAATTTTGTTTAAATTCTGTATTCCAGTTTATGAAAACACCAATTAGGAAGACATCAATTCAACCTGTGTGAACTTGTACTGAAGATGTTATTCTATATATTTGGTAATCGGTAGTTCCTTCCTTTTAAAGTAGAAACTAGAAAGACTGTCTTTCTTGATCATTTTATCTTCGTTTAATAATTTTTAGTGACCATTTTTAGGAAAAATTATACAAAGAAATCAATGCACTTTTGATATTTTTATATTTGGTCGCGGTACTAAAAACGTTTTCTTAAAAGTCCTTCAACTTGAGATTTTTTTTGAATTGCGTTGTTTTATAGAAGTTTTTAAGGATTTTTTTCAGATGTTTTTCATAAAATTTTCTTAAGTTAAATGACTTTTATGGATTCATTTTGTGTAAGAAAACGATTTTAAGTTGAGGGATCTTTATGAAAACGTTTTTGGTGCAATTATTTGAAAAATACTGAAAGTACATTGGTTTACATAATTTAACCCCATTTTTATGATACATTTACATGTTTAAAGTATAATGACTTAAATGATATCGTAAAAGCCACAACCGAATGAATAGCATAAACTAAACCCTATGTTGTTTAAGTGGTTTGGTTAAACCAATTATTGGTTTGCTTATTTGGTTAAGACAACTGATTAACTGTATACATTTTATGTTATTGGATGAGCTGAGTTATTCGATTTAGGTTTTTAATTTAATTATGTTATACGTAATACGTATATGTTAATAACATAACATGTTAATAGGGCTGATAGCGTTGTATGATCCAATTCATAAGAGAGGCGTAGACGTGTTGAATGTTGATCACCTAAACAGAGCAAAGGTATGAGACGCTATTCTGATTCGAGACTAAACCTAGGGCGACACTTGGAGTTCGACGACTCCCAAGTTATTCAATGATTCCAAGCTGTTCTGTCTTTGAGTTTATTGTTCCTGTTTGACTTCAACTAGTGATGGATTTAAGGATGTTCGACTTTAACTCTTCGTTACTTGCTTCAAGGATAAGTTTCTTTCATTAAATTCGTAATATTCGACATAAGACATTAAAATACATAGCAAAAACTTTTAAAGGGTCCGTGTTGAACAAGAAATGAAAAACATAATGAGAATGCTAAGGAATTATGGTAGTGTTATTATTGTATTAATGTTGTTTGGTTAAACTAACGAATCATCATTATCATAGATGTTTGATTGTTGCACGTAGGCAACCACTAGGGGTGTGTAAAAACCAAAATAAAATCGGACTGAAACCAAAAAATCGATAAAATCAAATCGAGAACTGAATGGTATACAATTGGTTTAGTCAGGTTCTTCGTTTTGTTGTTTCTTTATTGACATTTACATTTAAAAAAAGATACAAAACCGAATCGAAAATCCATAGAAGTAAAACTAAAAATCTAATCGTATGGATCGAATTCCCGTTCAGTACGATTTGTCCGTTTTACCATTCGATTTCGATTTTTGTACACCATAGTACCACCATCTCTATCACTAGCAACAATACCACCACCACCATTGCCGAACATGGCCATCACCATCTGCCACTACCTCTTCCATCATCGCCACTGCCATTATCGTTGCCGGTGCCGCACCTCACCAGCAATACCCGTGATCGCTGCCATAAACTTCACCATTGTAGTCGCCGCCTGTTGCTAACGTTGTCATCGCCATGCCATGCCACACCACACCACTCCACCGTACACACAACTACCATCACATCACCATCACAACCACCAAGGTAAGGTAGCAGTAAGGTAGGTAGGTTAGGATGAAGTAACATCAAAGTGCGTTAGGATATGATTAGGCTTGGCAAATGGGAATCCTCGAGTTGACCGGGGATGAGGATGAGTGTGGGGAATTCTCGATTTAAAATAACGTGGATGGGATGGGGATGCGAGACATTTTAATCCCCAAACCTGGTATTTAATTTTACTATGTAAACTATTCATTGCATTTTATATCTATCTATGGACCGATCAAATAGAAAGCAACGGGTTATTGTAAAAAATTGTGGTCTTATGTACCTGAATACGAACAATCGATGATGAATGATCCAAAGAAGCAAAAAACTCTACAAAAAAGAAGCAAGACAGTCTACAATTGCAGCAAAACCTTAGAGAGCATTAATGCATCCATTGAAACTACCGTCGGCAACGAAAATCATCATATATGGACACTACCGATCCTATCATTTTTTAGGCACGGGGCATATACTTAAAAAGGGCCCTCTATATTTAAGCAAAATTCGTATAAAAAAGTTACAAATAAATAATATTGTATTTGTTACACCATTGTCAATGTCATGTCTTTAAAAAATTTCTCAGTCTCTCATTGCGTAATGGTTTCACAGTGTTTCCCTGAATTTTTCCCCAATCCAAGAAACCCCAAAAAAATTAACATCGTATGATTATAAATTGGGCAAAATTGCATACAATATCACATCATATTTTTATAAAAAGGTCTAAATTTTAAATGATTCATAGATATATAGTAAATATATGTGTCAAAGATAAATAACATCCCATGAAATTATTACATATCTCATTGGTAATTTTAATAATCGTATAATAAATAACATAAACCACGTGATAAACAAAAAAAAAAAAAAAAAAAAAATCAAACTAGTAGATGAAAATCCAAGTGGTAGTGATGAGATATAAATAAAATAAAAATGCACACAATGGGAGTCGATCCCATGCCATTGGGATTCCAAGATAAAATGAGTGCCAATTGAACCAACACATTATTTATGTATTTTATCGTGCAAAAAACACATAAGTTAATATTGGACAACTGAGCTATATTAACATATTAATTTTTTTTGGGCCCATCATAGTGAATTGGGCCCTGGGCGGTGGCCCATGTGCACTAGGCCCAGGGCCGGCTAACATTCAACTTCTATCATTTAATTTAAGTAAATGTCATCGAGTAATAAGTAATAGAAACACCTACATAAGGAAAACAAGTAACCAACTTTAAAAGTTTCAAAAAAGAAAAAAAAACCTCAACTAATACGGGATGCACCAAAAAAAGGTTGTGATTTGTGTGGGATAGATGGATTAGATCATAAGTGGTAGGAGCTGCAACACATAGGGACAAACCTGTCACCCTTTGGTTTTCTCATTTGATCTAATTAGCCATAATCGTGTACTCTCACCAGTAAGATCTAAAATATATATGAGTCACCTTATCTGTCAAAAGAGTTCTAATGACCTTCTTGGCCATTATTCACGGCTGGAAACAGAAACATACATACACAATTGCAGAAACATATTCAAGCCTTTGAGTTTTCCTATAGAATTTGGAATTAAACATTAGGTTGCGTTCACTTAATGAAAACTGGATTGTTTTCGGGTTTCGTTTTTTTATTTATGAAAACACGTGTTTTATGAGATCGTGTTTAGATGCATTATTTTCTAATCATAACTTACAACTTATTTAAGGGGGTTCTTGGATATGGTGTTTTTGAAAATGACATGGAATAATTTAGAAAAAGATATCAGATGTAGCAAAATGAGCCATCAAAAAAGATGTTTGAATGTACTTTTGCGTTATGAAACTTTAATGAAGAATAATTAGTTGTTTGAGTGTTTGGCAAATTCTGGTTATTTAAACAACTTGATATAAAAAGATTCCCGACATAGACTGTTGCGAATAAAGAAGAGGCGGCAGTGTACGAACCATAAGTAAAGGTCATTCAAATTAGGCTTAAACTCCAGTTTAATGGCAAATGTCTACAGTTATGTACAAACCAGATTCTTTAGAGGAACTTCAATACTTGTACGCTTGCTGAACTGAAGCACCTAGATGCAAAATTTATTAATTAATCCCATATTCATCAACTTAATTAGTTTCTACTTGTAAACTCCATACCATAAAGAGATAGGGGTCGACAGTGGCACCCACCATTGCAAAAGAAATAAAGTTGTTGCTACAGTTCACCTCCATCCCTCTAATTGTATGCTGCTCGTTCACTTGGATCTTCCATTTATTGTTTGGTGTATAATTTGTACGTATAATAGATGACTAGATGGGTGAGACAGAATATATATATATATATATATATATATATATATATATATATATATATATATATATATATATATATATATATATATATATATATATATATATATATATATATATATATATATGTAAAACCAAATTTTTCTTCAAATTAAACAAAATGCTTGCATGATCCATCTGTCAAAATAATATATAAGACTAGGTGCTTCAGTTCAGAAGTAAAGGTCATTCAAAATAATTTCTGCTGAGTTTTGGTTTTCTGAGAACTCACTATTTTGTTCACCTTACAGGTTATGTAAATTATATTGAAATTGAGATTGGTATTGGTTATGCTATTGTGGCACTAAAAGTGTTTGTTGGTGGACTGCTCTTTCTCATGTTGATTCCTTTTTGTACCTAGATAAGGACGACCTCGAGAGAGCAGACGACCAGTAGAGTAGGTGCTCCATCTCGTTCCTGCTGCGTAGGTCTAAGGTAATGTGAAGGTATGTTTATTATACTCATCCAGCTCACAAAAACAGAATTGTCGTTAACAATTGCTGGTGATCATGGGCATTGTCATTGGGCTTTCCGGGGTTGCAAAGGTCATCATTCGAATGCATATGACGGTGTCTGCTGCTGTTGGTTAAAAGGCTTACAAACTGATGTGTGGATGATACTAAGTCCACTATGTGGGTTAAACATCACAATATAATGCCTAATGAAACATGTGAAATTAGTAGGATCTATATTTTGAAGAAAGTTCAAATTTAATCACCTGATTCATTTTGAAACGTAATCTGAAATAAGTATTAGTTATGTATTTGAGTTTGGCTTTGTATGCAAAATGTGTTTGCTGAAATCGGAGTTAGTTACAATCAACAGCTTCGTTGGAGCGTGACAGATTAGCTTCGTTAGAGCGTGACAGATTACCGGTTTGATGGCAAATCGTGTGTCTTTTATAGTTCTTGCAAACTAATTTTATTTTCTGAAAAATTCAAATATTTATTGACTACATGTATCATCGTTTATTATATACAGATTTGAGCCTATAGTTATATATTTGTATGTTTCTAGTTTTTCCTGTTTTGCTTTTATACAGAAAATGTATTTTTCTATATATTGTGTACTTTGAAGTTATTTTATTATCACTAATTTGTTCACCTTACTCGTGACTCGTATTTTAAAGGTGTAGTTCATCAAGTTTGTTCCTTTCTGATTTTCAATAATTGTGAGACTTAATGATGCATAGTGGGAGGAATATTTGATGATAATAAAGGCTGAAAATTTAAGAAGAATGGGAGGTGGGTGTGACTTGGATATAAGTTTCCACCACTAAGCCTAACAATCTAAGCCATTAACGAGAATTACTGAACTGATTATGATTAAGGCTCTTCATTTAAACTTTAATTATGCTACGATTTCAGCTAACGACACGGTTTGAGATGAGTTCTTTAAGGTATGTATTTGTTTCTTTTAATGAATATTTATCAAGTATAAGTTGATATTTAATATTACTAAAATCTTGTCATAATTTGCAGAGAGATAGAATTTACAAAACCTTCAAGATGAAAGGTTGCAAATTATATTCGTTGATGAGTATTGTCTTCAGTAGCTCTACTGCCTCGAACATTTCATAATGCATCTACTGTGCTCCAGTCACCTTAGATGAAGAACGTAGGATCGAGGAGTATATGATGGAAGATGATGCAAATTAGAGACATAAGAGTGAAAGTAAACGTAAGTCATCAGATAGCTTGGATCATTGTATTGGGATGCGAAGGTCTAAATAGACTTCTGGGGAAAAAAATATGAAGCGCTGCTGGAAAATTGGAGCGAAACAATTAAGACAAGAAAGGATATGAAGCAAGATAGATACAAGAGGGCTACAAGTTCATTGACAGATGAATCATTTGACACTTGTCTGAATTTGCTTAATGCACTACACAAGAGCATATAACATAACAATTGACCAGTTTGAGAATCCACACTATAGGAGATCATTTTTGAAGATGCCAGAAGAAAAGAGGAAGAATTGGGTTGATGGAAACTGTTAGATTTATTATTTCGATCCTAGGAGTTGTTTTGTAATATTTATTTTCATTTTAATATGTCTTGTATTTATTTCTATGTATTTCTTGTTTAAGTTGTAGTGTAGGGGCCAAAGTTGCCAAGTCTTGTAACTTAATTAAATGAGCCTATAAAGGCTCCTAGGGTTTACTTTATGAGACTCCACGGTTGACATTTTGAATTCTCACCAGCCGCCACTGTTCATCAATATTATAACATTCATATTGTCTTCCTTCTTATAAAAACACATTTATTGAGCTCGTTTTCTTCATGTGTTTGATGAGAAAAACATTAAGGTGCTGATCATATACGGGATTTCATATTAACAATTGGTATAAAGGCTCCTAGGGTTTACTTTATGAGACTCCACGGTTGACATTTTGAATTCTCACCAGCCGCCACTGTTCATCAATATTATAACATTCATATTGTCTTCCTTCTTATAAAAACACATTTATTGAGCTCGTTTTCTTCATGTGTTTGATGAGAAAAACATTAAGGTGCTGATCATATACGGGATTTCATATAAACAATTGGTATCAGAGCTCAGAGGGGTGGATTTCAACTGATTTCTTTCGGATTCTGCTGGGTTTGTTCATGTTCTTCGAGTTCTTCCATATTCAACCGGTTAGATCTTCATTTTCCATGGTTTTTCGAGTTTCTTGTGTTATAATGGTTCTATAAACATCACATTATCATTATCTACTGATTTTAAACTCATTTACTTCCATATCTTTGTTAAAATCATCAAGAATCGACCATTTTGAAGCTTGAAAATATGGGTTTTTTAAGTGGGTTTTTCATGTGTTCATGCTAGTTTTAAGTGTTTTCTAGGTTGTTTTAAATCACCAAAAGTGTTTAAAATAGTTTATAAATCATTTAGAACTGTTTTTTGGCATTAAAACTGATAAAATCGAATTCTGTCTTTTCTGCCTTAGAAAAACATAAAAACCTGCTGTATTTCGGATTACATACTGTAGCATTTCGGACCACATAGGCACCAAATTCGGACCTCACAATCATCCTAATTCGAACCACACTTAGGTGAATTTCGGACCCCCATAAGCCAATTTCGGACCAAAATTCGGTCCAATCCGAACTTCGGACCATCCGAAGTTCAGGAAAGGCTTTCCATTTTTCACTAATTGGGACTTGTTCTAAAATTTTTTTCAATTTCGGACCTCACCATTTCGGACAATCCGAATTCGGTCCTCTGTCCCTATTTCGGAACCATCATATTTCGGCCACTTCACTGTTCATCCGAATTCGGTTCATCCGAATTCGGTCCATAGGTCCATCCGAACTTAGGTCATCCGACTTTGATTCCCCCAAGTACTACTGTTCATACGAATTAGGACACACATCCGAATTTGACCTTCATCCGAATCACTATTCATCCGAAATCGACCCATCCGAAGTCTAGCCAACCAAAATCAACCCATCCGAACCACTATTCATCCGAAATCACTCCATCCGAATTCCTACCATCCGAATTCGGTTAACCCATCCGAAACACTGTTCATCCGAAATCAAGCATCCGAATTCAGAACATTCTGATTTCAGTTCAAACCATCTGTGTTCAGTTTCCACCTCTAAGATCTCCACATTCTTAATCAGCACCTATAATCAAAATGTCTCGCGAAGCTCTTGTACTCGGCTCTGAGAACAGACCACCAGTTCTCTATCCTGATGAGTACGAACAATGGAAAGCCCGGTTCCTGAAATTCGTTGGAATGCAACCTCTCGGGAATCTGATGCTTCAATCAATATCCGAAGGACCTGTCATCTACTATAGAGAGATTGCTGCCAGACCCGAGGCTGACCCTCCTGTCCAAGCCTCAAAAGTTGAAAGAGAGCCGGCAAATGAAGCCGAGAGGGATCGCCAGCACGCTGATAAGAGGGCCGAATATCTGATTTATCAAGCCCTCCCCACTGATATTTTGGTCGGTGTAGACAGTAAAATGTCTGCAAAAGAAATGTGGGACGAGCTGGAAATCCAAATGCTGGGGGCAGATCTTGATGATCGTGCCAAAATTGAGGAGGCGAAGGCAAAGTTTTCAGAATTCCGCGCCAAAGACGGGGAATCTCTGCAATCCACATTCACCAGGTTCTGTGCAGTCCTTAACGAATTAAACAAACTGCACATCAAAAAGGATAGGGATGATATCAACATCCAATTCTTTGTCGCCTTAGCCCCCGAGTGGCAGCTTGCATGTAGGGCAACGAAAAGAGTCTTGAACATTCCTGAGGTATCAATAAATGTCGTCTTTAAGGAGCTTAAGAAATATCAAGGGGATGTGGATCAACAGAAGCTGATGGCAAATCAGTTGGCCTCTCTACTGCTGTCAGCCAACACAGGGTTGAAACCGAATGATTCACTAGCCTTGATCACCAACACGCAGATTCCGACACCATCTTTTGCTCCAGGTTCTTCATCATCTCAGTGCAGGTATGCTTCTCCTCCGCGTGATGTCTATGACGCAGAGGAAGCTTCAATTCAGGAACAGATAGCCTTGTGGACCAATCGTCTCCAACAGCGACGGTTCTCCAACAAGACTAACAACCAACTCCGTTATGACACTGGTCCACGGAGGTACTCAGATGATAGGAGGGATGACCACCGCGATGACAATCGCAGAGATGACTACCGAAGGGATGACAGGGATGATCGCCGGTATGATGACAGACACGACTATCGCGATGATCGCCGTTATGAAAGGCGTGATGAAAGGCGAGATGACAGGCGAGATGACAGGTGAGACGATCGAAGGGATGATCGTCGGGATGACCGCAGGGACCGGAGGCGTGATGATAGCCGCGAGCACCGTTGGGCCGACAAGAGGCCGGCGGAAAGAAGAGAGGAGAAGCCAAGAGCAGATGAGCCAAAGGCCACTGATGAACGTCTCTGCTACAAATGTGGCAAACCGGGCCACTTTGCTAGGGAATGCAAGAATAATTTCGAGAGAGACGTTGCTTACTACGAAAGAAAGCTCGAGGCTGCAAAGAAGAAATCGGATGCGTTAGCCCTCGTCGCCCAAGAGGACTACTGGGATGCTGAAGTTTCTGACGACGAGGATGACAAGGGCAAGAATTGCTATATGGTTGATCGTCAGGGGTTGGAGACTTGTACTGATGTCACTGCTGAAAATTCTGACATTGCTGCTGAGGGGGAGACAATGAAACATCCACCAACATGTCTGATGGCTACAACCGACGATCCCGAATGCTCCACATCCGGTTCCGAGTCCAGTGAGGTATATTCCTATTACATTCCTGCACATGTAAATAAATTATTTGTAGATAATGAATGTACACTACACACACAAATACTTGATCTACAAGATAGATTAAAAGCTGAAACTGCAAAGTGTGTACAGGCTGAACATCAAGCTCATATTCTGAAAGAATCATTTGAATTATATCATGCAAAATGGTTAACTAATCATAATGTTATAAAACAGATGTTGATAGAAAAAGTAGATGTTCAGGATAGGAATATATACCTTGAATCTTGCATGGAAACGCTTTCAAAAGATAAACTCTCTTTAAAAGAAGAAATTTCTGTTCTTACAAAACAATTAGATGTGGTAAATATGGAAAATATAGACATTTTAGAAAAATACAAAATGATTGAAGAAGAAAGGATAAGTTTGTACGCAAGAATAAAGACCCTTGACGTGCATTTTTGAAAAGGGGTCAAACAGAACAAACTATCCATTTAAATCAGCCCAAAGAAACTAGGTTTTACCATTCTAAACAAGGAATTGGTTTTAAAAATCCTAAATATTTGGAAAAGGCACAAAATGTTTTACCTGTATTTTATGACATGAATTATATGGGAGCCGGTATTAAATCTTTCTTTTTTGAGTCATCAAAAGAAGTTTTAAACCAAGAAAATGAGAAACGTGTTGCGCGTAAAGATAAAAAAATTTCTTTTCATTATGAAGAACTTAACGAGAGTTATTCTTCTAGAGTACCCACTTTAGAGGAAGATCTCTCGTCAACTTATTCAGAAACTGAATTGAACACTGAAACTGAAAAATCAACTCCTCAACTTTATATTCCTGCAAAAGTTCTTCAACAACAAATCATTGTTTTAGAAAAGGAATTGAAGTCGTCTCAAGAGAAAGCACTTGATCTTCAAGATGCTCTTCTTAAGAGAGAAGAAAAATTGGTAAATCAATCTTTTCAACAAACTGTGGAAGTCACTGTCTACAGAGAAAACTTTGAAATAGTTTCACAACAATTAAAAGATCTTTCAAAACAACTAACACTTTCTCATTCCCTAAAAATTCCATGTATGTCATCAGATAAAGGTAAGGCTACAGCTGAATCTTCTTCTATCTTTGTCAAAGGTGAGTGCTCAAAAGTTTTCAAAAATGAGGTTCCTAAAAAGACTCAGATAAAATCCAAGTCTTTTAAGAAACCTACTCACCACCAAAAAGAAAAGTCTGTCAAGTCTAAATCTTCCATGCTTACTGACTTTAATCGTTTTGTTCCTACAGATCATATAAGGAGAGTCCCAAAAACCACCATGCAGGATTTTTCAAGTTTTTTTGTGAAGAAGGCTTTAATGCCAAGTGAATTTGTTACTAGAGATAGGATGTCTGTAATCTCTAAAGACAATTTGTGTAACAAAGTGTGTGACAATGTTTGTAATGATGTACCGAATTCTACTATTCCGTTAAAGTACTCTTTCAAGGATTTGTTTAATCTATGTCCAACTAAATATAGACGACAGGTTCCTGAAATGAATGCTTTTGTGCCTTATCCTGTTAAACGTATTCGGAAAAAGAAAATTAAAAATAGTGCATCATCGACCACAAACAAAGTTGAGATATGTCCGTTGCCAAGGCCCAAAACCAAAGCAACGGTGAAGAAGGTCTCAACAAGACAAAAACCGAAGACAATTTCAGCGCCTAAGGTTCCAAAACCCAATAAATCCAATCTTCAATGGATTCCAAAGGGTTGTGCATCCGGACCACACACAAATGCTAGTTGGGTTTCTAAATCTGTACACGTGCCATATAAATCTGGAAATCCTAACAAAAAGGGACCCATATTGAGGTGGGTACCCAAGGTTGTGTGATCTTAATGCAGATGGTTCTTGGTTACTTCTGATCAAGACCCGTGCTTCAAAGAAATGGCTTCTAGTTACCTTAGACAAGGACCCGTTCTTTTGCTTGTCGGTTGTGCTTAAACCGACACGTTTGGCTTCTGTGCACACAGCCCAGGACCCGGTCTTAACTCATCATGTCTTCTGAACATCTCGGTTCAGAACACGGTTTGATTGTGAATTAAAAATGGATGTGTTTGAATGCATATAGTTTTTAAATATATATGAATTTATGTGTTTTTCAGGCTAAGTCCATTTGGTATATGGATTCGGGTTGCTCCAAGCACATGACAGGAAGAAGAGAATTGCTGTCCAACGTTGTTGAACAGTATTGCGGAACTGTGAAATTCGGGAACAACCATCAGGCTCACATAAAAGGCTACGGGGACTTAGTTCTAAATAATCTAGTCATCAAGGATGTTGACTATGTTGAGGGGTTATCTCATAATCTTTTTAGCATAGGACAGCTCTGCGACAAAGGACTAGAAGTAACGTTTAGGGCTAAGAACTGCAGTGTTAAGAACTTAGATGGAAAAGAAATCTTGACTGGTTCCTGAAAATCTAACCTTTACACCATTGACGTATCTAAGCTTGTAGTAAAGGATAACATTTGCCTACTATCAAAAGCCTCTTCAAAAGACTCTTGGTTGTGGCATCGAAGATTATCCCATTTGAATTTTGATAACATCAACAAGCTGGCTGCGAAGCAATTGGTCAAAGGACTTCCTGAGTTACGCTATGAAAAGGACCATCTGTGTGGAGCATGTGAGAAAGGAAAAATGAAACGATCATCTCACAAACCAAAGCCCGAACCATCAACAAAAAGAGTTTTGGAATTACTTCATATGGATTTATGCGGACCAATGAGAACTCAAAGCATAAATGGAAAACGATATGTGTTGGTTATCGTTGATGATTATTCTCGATATACCTGGGTAAGGTTCTTGCGTTCCAAGGACGAGACAGCTCAAGAAATCATTGATTTTATCAAGAGTGTCGAGACCCAACAGCAGCTGTCAGTACAATCAATCAGATCAGATAACGGCACGGAGTTCAAGAACTCGGTAGTGGAGGGCTTCCTTCGATCCAAGGGGATTCAACATCAATACTCTGCTCGAACACCTCAACAAAATGGGATCGTGGAAAGGCGTAACCGTACGCTAGTAGAAGCCGCTAGTACAATGCTCACATACTCAAAGCTACCTCCGTTCTTGTGGGCCGAAGCCGTATCAACAGCATGCTATACACAGAATCGCTCCATCATTCATAAGCGCTTTAACAAAACTCCTTACCAACTCTTTTTGAATAAAGTACCATTTATCAAGTACTTACGTGTATTTGGTTGCAGGTGCTATGTGCTGAATGACAGAGACAACCTCGGAAAATTTAACGAAAAGGCTGATGAAGCGATCTTCATTGGATACTCATCCAACTCGAAGGCGTATCGCGCATTCAATACCCGAACCAGAACAGTCAATGAAAGTGTGCACATCACATTTGATGAGTTGGCTGAACTGGCACCCGAAGTTGATCAATCAGGACCACGCATTACTCAAATGCCTGGAGACTCTTCGAATAACCCCATTTCTTTTTCTTCTTCTGATTTGGTTAATTTATTTGATCCTTTTTATGTTGAATTTTTCGGTCCTAACGCTAGTGTGTCTAATGTTGTTAATAATGTAGGTAATCCTTCCAGTTCAACTGCGCCGCAAAGTTTCTCCACTCCATCTTCATCAACATATCCTCATCCATCCACATCATCCACCGACACATCCGCAGTTGAATCTACTCCTATAATACCCTCACATATAATACCAACGATTCTTCCTTCATCTGAACACTCGGAAGTTGAACCAGAACCTGTGGTGCCATCATTTGAAACCATTGACCATGAAACCTCATCCATTCCCATATTAACCACAGAGGTTCCATCCCGAGCACCCCTTCCACACGAGATCAAATGGACCCGCAGTCACCCAGCAGAGCAAATCATTGGTGACGTAACAACAGGAGTCCAAACTCGTAGGGCATCTGCTAATGAATGTCTCTACGCATCATTCTTGAGTATGATAGAGCCCGCTCGTGTGGATGAAGCCCTGACAGATCCGGATTGGATAGTTGCAATGCAAGAGGAACTCAACCAGTTTGAACAGCTAAGAGTATGGCGGTTAGTTCCCAAGCCAAAAGACCGCACAGTCATCGGAACAAAGTGGATCTTTAAGAACAAACGAGATGAGAACGGCATTGTGATAAGGAACAAAGCAAGACTTGTTGCCAAAGGCTACCGACAACAAGAAGGGATAGATTATGACGAGACCTTCGCTCCAGTTGCACGGATCGAAGCAATCAGAATCTTCTTGGCGTACGCGGCACACAAAGACTTCAAAGTGTACCAAATGGACGTCAAGACTGCCTTTCTAAACGGTGAACTTAACGAGGAGGTGTATGTTGAACAACCACAAGGCTTTGTTGATGCACATAAACCTGACCATGTTTATGTGCTAGATAAGGCCCTCTATGGTTTAAAACAAGCACCTCGAGCATGGTATGATAGTCTTTCGAATTTCCTTATTTCTGCCGGTTTCTATAAAGGTGTGGTGGACACAACTCTGTTCACTAAAAGGGAAGGCCCACATATAATGCTAGTACAGATTTATGTTGACGATATTATATTTGGATCTACTGACAGTAATTTTTGTAAGGATTTTTCAGCCCTAATGGAGTCCAGGTTTGAGATGAGTATGATGGGGGAAATGAACTTTTTCCTCGGATTACAAGTCAAACAACTTGAGGATGGGATTTTTGTGAACCAGTCGAAATATACTCTTGACATTCTCAAGAAGTATAAGTTAGACTCTTGCACGAGTATCGCAACTCCCATGGCCTCCAACTGTAAGTTAGACACCGATCCTTCCGGGAAAAGTGTCGATAATACAACTTACAGAGGGATGATAGGATCCTTACTATATTTGACTGCCAGTAGGCCGGATATAGTGTTTTCAACATGTCTTTGTGCTAGATTTCAGGCCGACCCAAAAGAATCACACCTAACTGCGGTAAAACGCATTTTTCGTTATCTTAAGGGTACACCCGAACTTGGTCTATGGTATCCAAAGGGAACCGATTTTGATCTTACCGCATTTTCAGATGCTGATTTTGCAGGTTGTAGAGTGGACAGAAAAAGCACATCGGGAGGAATACAGTTCTTAGGCGATAGACCGGTGAGTTGGTCTTCCAAAAAGCAGAATTGTGTATCCACATCCACAGCTGAGGCTGAGTATGTAGCAGCTGCAAGCTGTTGCTCTCAAGTGCTGTGGATGAGAACACAATTACGCGATTATGGGTTTTCACTTACCAATATCCCTATTTACTGTGATTCTCGAAGTGCAATTGCCATCTCCTGCAATCCCGTGCAGCACTCTCGAACAAAACATATAGATATCAGGTATCATTTTATTAAAGATCACGTTGAAAAGGGAACCATTGAGTTGTATTTTGTTGGCACGGAATACCAACTAGCGGATATATTTACTAAAGCTCTAGACGAACCTCGTTTTCGGTTTTTAGTATCTCATATCGGCATGTTGAATCCACCTTCCAATTAAATATCAGATATTGTCTTAAATAATTCTATTTCAATCTATCATGATTGAAATTACTTTATTTTAGAAAATAACTGTTATTTAAATGTAAGGATTATGTCACAAAAATGAAACTCATTATTTCCTTATCTGCGTATATTTTTTAATAATTAATGATATCGATAAATTGCTGTGTGAATTGTTCATCAAGGAGAGGGATGCAAACAATATCCAGGTTTGTCTGTACTTGAAAGGATAAAAAGGGGTTGTCATGATTTAAATCTGAAAAAGAAAAGGAAAAAGGATCGGTATTTATTTGAGGGGGAGCAGAGTTAGGATTTTTAATTTTATATTTCTGTGTTTCCTTTTATCTCTTTTATAGTTAAATTTTTTTTTGAATTTTAGGATAGTCTTAATTTTTAATTTCATTTTAAGTGTTAATTTAATAGGTCAGAAAAAATCACAAAAAGATTTTAACTTTCAAATTTATCAAAAAACCAAAAAGATTTTAGTTTACTTCAATTCATTTTTTTTTAAACTTCAAAATTGAAGAAAAGACCAAAAAATATTTTTATTTTGTGTTGTATTGGGCCAAAATTTTTTTTTTTGTTTTTTGTCTAATTTCTTAAAAGCCCAAATTTTTGTGTTATGTGTTTGTTGAGTCCAAACCCGCCGGCCCACCTCTCATTGGTGGGACGCGGATCCCTTTGACCCGGTACCCGACCCGCGCGATTATATATGGGGGGTCAAACGGTCAACATTTCATTTACTTCCACTTTAAGCTTCCTTCTTCTTCTTCTTTCCCTCATCGTCGATAGCCACCGCCCACATTTCACCATTGTTGCCGATTTCAAGCTTTTGCACCATCGTTTTCTTCGGTTTTTCTTGCTTTATTAATCATCTGCATCACCAGGTAACACTTCTTTATACTTATTTCAGTTTTTAACTTAGTAGTTTACTTGTTTGATTTTCAAATTTTTTCTAGTTTTTCATTTCGGTTTTTACACTTTTTAGGTAGTTTAATGTGTTATATTTCCTCAGGTGTAGTTAGTTAAAATGTTCCTTAGGTTGTTTTAGTTTAGGATCTGCAATTTCATGCATTTTCAGTAAGATTCAACTGTTCACGTTTATATTTTGCATGAACATTAACTGCACTCATGCAGTTTCAGATGTCCGAATTCGGACCACCACCCGAATTCGGATGTCCGACTTAGAATAATTTCAAAATTTTTCAAAGTACAAAATCACATTTCGGACCACTGTTGATCCGAATTCGGTTTACTGTTGATCCGAATTCGGACCATCACATCAGGGTCAAAATTTTCAAAATTGAAAAATTGTCTAAGTATGTTCACCTCTATGCATCCGAATTCGGATGATACCCGGATTCGGTCCTCATCCGAATTCCAGGTACCATCCGAAATTTGGACACTTTCATTTCATTGCATGCATTTTCACAAGTCCCAATCCGAATTCGGACCATGATCACACCACATCCGAATTCGGACCACATCCAATCATTTCATGAACTACACTTCGGACCATCATCCGAATTCGGTCCCCATGTATCACATCATCCGAATTCGGTCCCACTCACTTCATTCATGCATCATTCCATTTCGGACTGATCCGAATTCGATGACACTGTTCATCCGAATTCGGACCATCCGAAATTCAACACTTAGGATTTTTTTAAAAATTTTCATTTTTCATATTTTCCATTTCTGCATTTTCATATAAATTAAAAAAAAATCATAAAAATAGTTCCATCCAAGTGCATCATTGATTAGAGTTAGGATCAGTGTTTGAGTGAAACGATCTCATCTAACATCGGTCTCTTAACGATTGACTTTGGACTTTGTTAGTAGAATTTTATTCTACTAATAAAGACCCGATGTTAAACAGATCAGACAATTTCTATTTCACACTCATCTAGAATTCACATCAATGCTTTATCATATCAAGTCTTATGATTCTAACTTTGTTGCACTTTGCAGGAAAATGGATCCCGCAATTGTTCTTACCATACCCCATCCTCCTATCCCTAACAACAACGCTCAGCTCCCCGAGGAAGCCATTCTGCCGAGCGCCGAGTTTGTCGAGTTTATCCCCCATAACTGGCAACTCGACGTCTCTATCCTCCCAAAAGAATCCCAAAACCTTGCCTTTGACATTCTCATCCGCCATCCCATATAATATGCCCTTTCAACAGCCATAGCCGTTCCCCAGATTTACCTACAACAATTCTGGAACAGACTTCAATTCATAACCGACCCTGAACCTTACTTCACCTCCACCATTGACTGCGTTCCAGTCAAAGTCACAACCGCAGCCATCCGTCACATCCTTCGTCTTCCCATACAAGACTATCTTCCCTCCATTGACTCGTTCGATCCAAACCCATCCGTCTCAAAAGCCCTATCTGAAATTCAAAACCTAGGGTATGACGGCCCTCTCACCAAACCCTCCGACTTCCGCACCAAAAACCTTCAGTCCCACTGGAGGATTCTCTTCGATGTGCTCAACAAGTGCCTAACAGCCAAGCATTCCGGTCACGACTCAGCGTCGGCCCAGGTATTAGCCATGTTCACTGGCTTTGCCTTCGACCGACCCGTGGACTATGCGGCTTTCATTTTTGAAGAATTAAGAAGAGTCCACGTGGAAAGAAGCACAAAGAAAGGACGCAAGTATGTCCCCTATCAACGATTCCTTCAGCTCATCATCCAGTATGCAATGGATCAGGACGAAGACATTCATGAGCGTCCGGAAGCTGATGTCTACCCCACCGTGGCTATTCAGAAATTGACATTGCCAAAGGGGGCCCCGACGGTACAGGTAATGAAAATTCCTGAGGGTGAACCAAGCCCTATCAGCCGGACACCCCTTCAAAAGACCGTTAGTCCAGCGGTCGAAACAACCCCAACCATCCACTTGCTTTCCCCTCAAAGGGAAACCACTTCATTCCACGGGGATCTTCCACACACGCCATCGCCCTCTCATTCGGAGAGTGGCGGTGTTGAAAGAGGTCACACTCCTCCCCACGTGACCGACATTCCTTCGCCCATGCTTCCATCCCCACAAATTCACACATCGCACGATGCCTTTGTGGCATCCCCAAGAGCTGCCTCCGTGGCAGCTCAACAATCTTCCGGATCTGAGCATCCCGTAGCGGAGCCGGAGATGACGGAAGGAAGACTGGGAGTGGCTCAATCAACGCCGTCCACTTCCGGCCATCTTCCCATAAATTTGGAGATGTTAACGGCAGCATTACGTGCTGCCGGAGTTATCACCCGGGCTGACCTGGACGCCCAAAGGGAGGTAGCCGAGGAACGACACACCGCCCTTCTTTCTCTTATAAAGGGTAAGGGTGTCGCCTCCGAAGCCGGCCCCTCACCAGGATCCCACTCAGTCCAACTTCAAATGGCGGAGCTCTCGGACAAACTGGACGCACTTAATCGCCTAATTCTTCAAGTCCAAGAGCAACTCAACTCAAGGATGGATCGCCTCGAGTCGGAAGTCATAGATCTCCAATGCCGCACTCAAGCTGAGCCCCCTAAAAGAAAGCATGACGACCAGGACGACCCTGATCGTCATGAGGGGTAGAAACGTCAGAAAGTTCATCATGAGGGATCGATGATCATTCTAGGGGGAGCAGAGGCTGAAACAGCAGAAATTCAAGGGTCTGGGTCAGGGGATCAGACACAAGAGGCTATGGAACCGATGATGATAGATTTTGAACCTCTACAAATTGAGGGCCCAGCTTCATTAGACCCCACCTCAGCAATGGTGATATATGAGCCCAAATATGAAAAAGTCGAAATCATATTAGTGTCTGACTCAGACTCTGATACTGAAATCGACTATACATTTCTCACACCAAAACCTGAACCCCAATCTCCACCCCATGAACCCCAACCACAAACATCTTCCTCCATCCAACCACCTTCAGTCACTAACACCGAAAATCCATCAATCCAACCCACTCCCACACCTCCACCAGTGATACGTACCCCACCAGTCCAAACAACTCTCCCAACTCAATCTGCTCCACACTCCCATATCGCTGAATCTTCTGGAGCCAGAACCGTGGACTGTTTTGATACCAAAGAAGTCCCCGTAGCATATGACAGAACAGATGAAGAATGGATAAAGTGGTACTCCTGGGGAGAAGTCCACACACTGGATGCGGAAACAAAAGAAGGACTATGTCAGGACCGGAGAGACCATGTATTGAAACTTCTTGAGGCTCCGCCTAAAGAATTAGAAGAACCTCCGGTCCAGGGATTAAAAGAATTCTTGAAGAAGTTCCCGACCGATAAATTTCAAGATCCTTTCTTGGAAGAAAGGTTCAAAATGGTCTTTAGAAAGAACCCGGGATCTTACAGTAGACGTCTTCTCATGGTATTGACCGATGCTTCTCGATGCGTTCAAGCCGAATACAATCAGATGATGCTTAGAGAAACGAGAGATAAGAGCAAATACTGGTCAAAGTCCAAATTAGTCAGAATCAACAATATTCATATGTACAAGAGAGCCAGAGTCTTCACTCCATCCTTCGAGGTACTCAGAGAAGACGGTACTATTCAAGAACTGCATGAAAGTGACCTTGACTTCGTAAACATCGACGACGTAGAGCGTCTGCACAGAAAATTGGTCAATCGAGTCAAGGGTCGTTTTACTCATATGACTGCCTTAGCAGCCCTGGTTCGATGCATGAATCGCCGATCAATCATTATGTGCCTCAGAGATTTCCAGATGGCGATTGAGAGTGCATTAGTCAAAGTGGGTCTGAAAGCTCCTGAACAGGATATATTTTTGCTAGACCACTATCCGGCTTACAAAGTTTTGCTTCGAGGACAGCCAGGGGTTATCTTCTTGAACCAGAAAGGTCACAAGAAATTCATGCGCTTTGAGGATCTTCCTTGTTACTCCGACGGCACTATCAGATTGGTTCGAGCAGTGCTTACACAGAAAGTTCAAGACTTTGACGCTCAACCTAATCCAGAACTTAGATGCTCGCCATAGGAGATTCAGGATATTCTCAGCGGCATTGAATACCTGAACGAGAGGCTACATATAAGACAAGTAACCAGACGATTCGACGTCATACTTGGTCTTCGAGAATCAACCGACCATGCCCGAGTTCCAGGACCTCCTAAGTGATCGAAAAGGGGGAGATTGTTAGATTTATTATTTCGATCCTAGGAGTTGTTTTGTAATATTTATTTTCATTGTAATATGTCTTGTATTTATTTCTATGTATTTCTTGTTTAAGTTGTAGTGTAGGGGCCAAAGTTGCCAAGTCTTGTAACTTAATTAAATGAGCGTATAAAGGCTCCTAGGGTTTACTTTATGAGACTCCACGGTTGACATTTTGAATTCTCACCAGCCGCCACTGTTCATCAATATTATAACATTCATATTGTCTTCCTTCTTATAAAAACACATTTATTGAGCTCGTTTTCTTCATGTGTTTGATGAGAAAAACATTAAGGTGCTGATCATATACGAGATTTCATATTAACAGAAACGACAGTAGTTAAAGTTTATTTGACTCAGTGTTGGTTTTAAGTTTGTGACGTTACTATATATTGACTATACTGTATTTCTATGTTGGATTTAAATATGTGACTTTGTTATTTTAAGTGACCATGTTGGTTACTTTATTATGTTGAGTAACTATGTTGGTTAATGAATGTTATTTAATATATAGTTGTACATCTTTATTCGATATAATGTTGGTTAATCTTTAGGGCAAATGACAAAAATAGTAACAACTATTGTCATTTTTATCATTAATAGTAACATTATTTTTTTTATTATTATTAATAACATTGACTTTTATATTTTTTTTTATCATTTATAGTAACAACTTTTTATTATTATATCAATAATAGTTCCGGTGACCTAAACCTGTTTAGCAGGTCACCAACAACTTTTCACTTATAAAAAAGTAACATTTTTTTTTCATTTTTTTTATCAATTACAGTAACATTTCAAATTAAAACTCAATTTTTTTTTATTTTATTAAGTTTTCTATGGTTTCATAAACACCAAAATAAAAACTAATTTATGTTTCAAATTTTGTTATAAATTTTTATAATAAAAATTTTATTTTTTATTTTTCTAATTTTATTCATTTAAATTTATTTAATTGTATTATTACAATCTTTAGTAACTATTTTAATTTCTTGAAATTTATTTATTTATAATATTTATTTTTTCGTAACCTTATAAGCATTTTAATATATATTATGAATATTTTCGGTTAGATAATATTTGATTATTTATTCACAATTATATATAATATGAACGAAAAAAGTACTATGAATCATTCCAATTTTTAAGATTTCTAAACGGAAAAACTACGAACTATCCTTTCTTGGTTTTCCAAACAAAATAATACAAATTGTTCCAATTTTTAGTCTTTCCAATCTAAATGGATCATAGTTTTTATTTAAAAACCAAAAATCAAAATGAGTCTCATTACTCTTCATTCTAGAAAAACTATAAACCATAATTATTCATAGTTTTTCCATTCCTAGTAAAACTAAAAAAATAAATGGGTCGCAATACTTTTCATTCGTAGTAGTACTTTTCATTTGGAATTAAAAAACTACAAATTGTTCAGCTTTTTAATAAATTCCGAACGATATGGATTATGGTCCATTCAGGTTTTAGCTTTACCAAATGGCAAAAACTATGACTCATTCGCGTTCTATATTTTTTTACAAAAAAATGTAAAATATTCTAATTTTTCGTTTTCTTAACAAAATAATTGCAACTCATTTATTTTTGTATTTTTAACAACGAAAAAACTATAAATTATTATGGTTTATAGGTTTTCCGAATGAAAAATATCGCAACCCATTTTGATTTAGTTTTTCAAATATGTTAGGAACATTTATAGAGTTGAAATCAAGTTTATCAAATGTTCAGGGTTTAAAGATTCTGACTTTGAATTTTAATTGTATAATTGTTTTCATCTCTAAGGGGGAGATTGTTAGGTATAAATATTATATAGAGATGTAAATAATTATATTGTTAATAAGTTCAGGGGCTGTATTGTAAATAGTCAAAAGTATAGGAGTTGTTTGTGTAAATACACAATACTTGTGTATTGTGTATAAATAGGAGTGTAGGCTACTGTTCTCAAGGGGGATTACATACGCATACGGTTGGATAGAGAGAAGAAGTACTGTTCAAGAAACCATGCATCCAATGTAATATTCTTCTCTTAATCATTCAACAGATTGTGTTTAATTGTTGTTGTTCATATTGTGTTTTATGTTGAATGAATTGCATAAATATTGAATTCACAATTGTGATCTCCCCCTTAGAGATGAAATCGATTTTTCATTTAAAGTTCATTTCAGGGATCTTCAACATTTTTCCTTGATTCTTTTTTTGAATCATCTTCTTTTCTTCGATCTCTGAATCTTCTGATAAAAGCTTCTTCTTTATTGTCTCTCTCTGATCTTCACATCTCTTCTTCTCTGACTTTCTCTTTTCTTGTAAGCATTCTCCCACTTGAATCAAGAATAGCTTTTAAATCTCTCCTTTGCTCAATTGTCTTGATATGATGTAGTAATTGTCTTCCTTTGATTTTAATCTACTCAACCGTTGTCTCTGAACTCTAGCTTTTCTCCCTCTCATGATGATCATAAGAATTATGAACATCATGTAAAATCTTCAGAGACAAAAATGCAATGAATTTACCTTAGAAGAAACACAACAACAATTACAATTCAGAAATATTACCAATTGATTTTCTCCCCCTCAACCTGATATCTTCTCCCCTTATACTAAACAAATCTATCTCACTCCCCCAAAAATTGATACTATATCTTTTTAGAACAAAAACAAAGCGTTTCAAGTTTTGGAAAAATGAAACACATTTAATTTGTGAAATAACGAGTCCAGGTCCACATAGGATTCCTGTTTGCACAATAGACATATTCTATGTGACCTACGTTCAGCGCTGGCGTGATGTTAACACTGGTAGGAATTCCAAATAGTCATTGTGAAATTCTTTATCATGAAAGAATCACTCTTATTTGTTCTGACTTAGTCACTTTGGACTAGCAGTTTATAGTCACGCAGACTGTCAGACTCGATGTGTCCTAAAAATGTATATTATCAGCTCTAGACATAGTGTGCATCAAATGAAGTCGGAGACCAGAGCAAATGTCTTCCTTGTTTCAATATCAATAATATCCAAATGATATATCGATAGGAATATGCTATATCTCCGTGATTATTGAAACAAAAATCTTTTGAGATATAACTGAGTAGTTGGTGGGGTTAAGTGCATGCGTTACTGGGTCCATGACGTCTTTTTCAATATCAAGTCATCTAGGGCTTGATAGATTATATGGTTTACCCAGCAGACACAGTTTAGGTAGGATTATCTTTTCTTTAAATTCTTTCTCAACTCTCAGCTCTCAGCAATTTTCAACTAAGCTCCTTCCGGCTCACTTTTTCAGAAATAATGTCAGTCAGCTTTAGAATGGAAGCATGACCTTATGCACCACCATCTTATTTCAATATATCCCTCTCATTTACATTTTACCTCTGCTCGACCCTGTCAGTATCCCGTGATAAATGACACTTCTCAACTAATAGACCTAAAGAACCCTTACCCACACAAACTATAAGTGGTTTGCTTATTGGGTAGGTCTTCCGATTTTGGTTAGACCATAGACGCGATATATATGCCTATCACTCAGATTGGTGCATAATCGGAGTCAGCAGAAATAATCTATAGCATTTTAGCTCATGGAATATAATCATAACGAAAAATTTAGATTTTCAACTTAGATGAAAGGAATTTGGGGAATGATGAATTAGGAGATATCATAATGAAATGAAAAATCTGATATAAGATATGAAATGAATCAAATTTGTATGAAAGAATTAGCACATGGGAGGATATTGGAGAATTCGATATGAATGGAATAATATCAAAGAGAATCTCAGAATCAATGAGATTATAAAAATCAAAGAGATTAGAACAATTATTCTCAATGATAGATTCAGAGATTCAGATGAAAAATTTTGTTTTCAGCTCAAAAATCTTTTTATGCGTGCATCAAATATTTTCATGAAAAACACACACAGTTTTGTTAGAAAAATGTCATCGTCAAAGAATGTTAGAAACTCCCCCTGGAAATAAGCACAAAAAGTTAGTCAACTCATAGAAAATAAATCAAAACAAAAAAGTAAAATAAAACTCGCTCTTTGTCAATTCAGGTTCAGAGTTAAATCCACGACAGGAATTTCAGAATGATTTGTCTTACAGAATCGGGTTCTAATCGGAAAGGATTAGAAGCCACTTGTCGCAGAAGCTCGGGTTTTAGTTTGAAGTAACTGAAAGCCTTTCGCTCTGGTTGTGTACTGAGAAGTACAAAAACCATCTCCAATGAAGAATGGGTTTTAGTCTGAAATAACTAAAAACCTTTACCATTGAAGTCCGGGTTGATATCTTTGATTCCCAGTATATTTTGCACTCAAACACAATGATCAAATGATTTGTATTAAGAAATATGAGGATTACAAAGAGAGAATTTTGACACTCAATCTCTTTGAACTTACACACTCTAAAACACACACTTAGGTGGAGGCTCCGTTTTCAATTTTTTCCTAAAACCCTAAGAGAACAATATTATTTATACCTAAGCTTACTTTGAGAGTTTGTCCAAACACTCCCCTCAAAGACTAGGAAATTAAGATTCCCCAAAGTAAACTATTCCTAATTATAAATTGAACCTAGACTTTTATTATATTTAATTATACACTATTTTAGGGCTAACAATCTTCCCTTTAGTTTATAATATATTTACAATTAAGTGCAATTACATAAGCTTGAATTACAAGAAATAGAAATTCTAACAATCTCCCCCTTCTTGTAATCAAGGCTTGTATCTTTTTGAAGTATTTGAACTTTAAAGTGACTTTGATCTCTGAACCTTGAAATACATCATTGATCTTCTTCAGATGACTCTCCCCTTAAATCATTCAGATTAGTGGCTCTCCCCTTGCTTTTAGTAGGTCTTTCAAAACATTGCAACTCTTTTAAGAACATTCTCCCCCTCATGATAATCATGAGAATTATGATCATCATGTGATCACTTCATCTCTCCCCATGAAATGAATAACCGCAATGTGTCTTCAAATCTTCTTTATTTGTCGAAGTAGATGATTACAGACTCAAAAAGAAAATATTACATTGAAGAACATTACAGACACATAAGTACTTATCTCTCTCATGTTACAAACTCAATCAGTAACTCTCCCCCTCAATAATAGAAAATAAACATTTACATCATAAAACTTTCTCTCGCCTTCAAAAACAACAATCTCTCCCTCATTACAAAATATTCAGGTTCAAAAGGATATTACAATGAAGTTCATGGCTTTGCAACCTGAATAGAAGAAAATGAAACAAATTCATTTGAAAGTAACAATCCAGATCCACATAGGAATTCTGTTTGCACAATAGACTAAGTCTATGTGACGTACGTTCAGCGCTGACGTGACATTAACACTGGTAGGATTTCCAAATAATCATCGTGAAATCCTTTATCATGATAGATACACTCATATTTGTTCCAGCTTTGTCTAGGTAGACAAACTGTTTATAGTCACGCAGACTGTAGACTCTATGTAATCTAGAAGTGTATAACATTAAGCTCTAGACTCAAAGTGCATCAACTGAAGTCGGAGACTCTATCTTTTCTTTTAATCCTTTCTCACCCCTCAGCTCTCGTCATTTTTCAACTGAACTCCCTCCGGCTCACTTTTAAAATACAATGATAGACAGAAAGCATAGCATTGTTAGTTTATGATGCACTCCCATCTCCTTTCAATAACCCCTCTCAATGGCATTTTATCTATGCTCGACCCTGTTAGTACCCCGTTGTACCTAACACTCCTCAACTAATTAACCTAAGAACCCCTACTCACACAAACTAAAGTGGTTTGCTCCTTGGGTAGGTCTTCCGGCTCTGGTTTAGACCATAGGAACGATATATATTATGCCTAACCACACATATTGGGCATCATCGGAGTCAGCATGATATCTTGAAGGATATAGCAGTTAAGCTCATGGGGTATTCCAGAAGATGGATGAGAGTTGAATGAAATATCTTGGGAAGTTTGAGAGACTATGAGAGAACTTCAATAAAAAGTCTGAGACGAGATTTGGAAATGAATCAGACTATCATGAAAGAATTAGCTTTTATGGGAGAAACTTGATGTATGATAGAATCTAAATACGTGGGAGAAATAAGAATATTTGAGAGAATCTCAGGAAGAATGAGATCAAGATCATCACGAAGAATAGATCGATTAATCTTGGAGGAAATTTATTCAGTCAGAGAATCTGAATATTCTAACAAAACCTTTTAAAGTGTGCATTAGAGTATTCAGAATGCTTACACACTTTTCGTTAAGAAGTCGTCTTCAGAGCGCATCTGAAACTCCCCCTGCAAATAAGAACAGTATCAGTGAAACATAAAATGTTATGAGTGAATTTCAAGAATGAAACTCAAACTCAAACTGATAAGCATAAAAAGTAGGGAAAATTCCAGAGAAGTCGCGTAAACACGGGTTCTAAACTAGGTGTTTAGAAACCATCTAAACATGAAAGATCAGGTTCTGATCTGTCTTGATGCAGAAGCCATTGCTTTGAAGTACGGGTTCCATTCGGAAGTAAGTAGAAGCCATTTCTCTGAAGAGCAGGTCTTGAACTGAGGGATCAGAAACCATTGCTGTGAAGTGCGGGTTCCAGTCTGAAGTGATCTGAAAACCATCTGCATAAATTAACCACTTTTGGTACCCATCGAAAGATGGGTCCTTTCTTGTTAGATTTTGGATTTTTATTGTTATGTAACAACACCACAGAAGGAATCCATTTAACATTTGACACACGTTTAGATGCAGAACTTTTGGCACCCATTTGTATACGGGTCTAACGGGTTTTGAAACGGCCTTAGGTAATGGAATAACCTTTGGCTTGGGTGACTTTGGAAATGCCTTAGGCTTAGCCTTTGGCGATTGTTTTTCCAATTTTTCAGGTGGTGATGAGGCATGCACTTTTGTTTTCTTACAATGGTGGCGTCACCGTTTTTTAGGATAATGTACAAACTTAGTCATTTCAGGAACAACACGTCGAAATTTTTTTAGACATAAATGAAACAGATTGCAAAAAGAGTATTTCAAAGGATTACTAGCAACATCCTTTGCAGGCACACTTGCACTACTATCGATTTTCACAAAAGATTCAGGCATGACTGCCTTTTTCACAAAGAAACTTTGAAAATCAAGAGGTGTTATCTTAGGAATCCTTCTTGCGTGATCCGTAGGAACAAAACAATGAGAGTTCGTACGTTTGGAAGACTTAGACTTGTAGAAATTTCCTTGGTGAGTGGGTTTTTCGGAGACTTAGTTTGACTCTGAGTCTTCTTTGAAACCTCAGCTTTGGAAGATTTGGAGCACTCACCTTTACAACTGATAGATAGAACTTCAATCTTGGCTTTACCTTTTCCTGATGATGCGAGAGGGGCGTTGGTAGGATGAGAAACTTTTGAGGCATTTAAGTGAGAAATTACCCTTTCTGAAACCATGTCAAACTTTTCTTTGTAGATGATTAATTCTACATTTTGTTGAAAACTTTGAATTGCCAATTTTCCTCACTCTTGAGAAGAGCTTCTTGATAATCAAGAGCTTTCTTTCGAGTTGTCTTTAATTTTTTTTCTAAAACTTTTATTTTATGTTGAAGAACTTTTGTAGGAATGTAAAGTTGAGGGATTGGTTTGACAGGTTCTGCGTTCATTTCAGCCTCTGAATAGCTAGATAAGAAGTCCTCCTCTAGAGTAGGTACTCTATAGGGATAACTCTCATTTAGTTCATCATATTTAGAATGCATTTCTTTTTCTTTGTTTTCACTTCGTTTCTCATCCTCTTGGGTCAAAACTTCTTCCGATGTTTGGTAAACGAAAGACTTAAGCCCAGCACCCATCTATCTTATATCATAAAAAAGAGGTAAAACTTGTTGAACCTTTTCCATATACTTAGGATTTTTAAAACCAATTCCTTGTTTGGAATGATAAAACCTAGTCTCTTTGGGTTGGTTTAGATAAATAGTTTGTTCAGTTTGACCCCGTTTTAGAAATTCATCATCTAGGGTCTTTATTCGTGAGTACAAGCCTATTCTCTCTTCTTCTATCATTTTGTATTTTTCCAAATTGTCTATGTTTTCCATGCTTACAGACTCTAAGCGTTTTGAAAGAACATATATTTCAGATTTTAGGGAGTTCTTTTCCTCAGTGATTTTATCCATGCAACTATCAAGGTAAGTATTACTATCCTTGACATCTACTTTGTCAATTAACATTTCTTTATTACCTCATGGTTGTTTAGCCACTTATTTTTATACACAGTGGATTGTTCTTTTTCAGCAATCAATTCGTTCTTTAATTCATGTAGTTGAGCATGCAGTTCATCAAATTCTTCACTAGATTTAAAATCAGATAAGGATCGTGTATTAGATATATGGAGTGGTTCATGAGACAGACTGGAGATATATCAACTTTCTCCTCCTCGACAGTCTTCTCACGTTTGGAGAATCCTTGAGTCATGATTGTGGAGTGCAAAAGGTGGATCTTCTAGATTGGAAACTGGAAAAACTCAGAAACTTCACAAGTTCGGATGTATCCGAGTTTGGGAACTTAGTGAAACTTGGATTAGAAATGACTTTTGGACGTTGGTTTTTATGGTTCTGTACAGAAAAATGCCTGTAACTTTTTTTGGAGAGGAATTAGGCCTCAAAAATTGACCAAACCGGCTTAGCCTATTCATGAAATCGTAGATCTCGTTTCAAGCTTCCTTTTGGCGTATGGTAGACCGTCTGACGATGTTTCAGTCAAAAGTTATGGCCTCTGGAAGCATTGAAAGTCAAAAGTTCGGATGGACCCGAAATCCGGATTATCCGAATTTCAGATGGATCCGAATCTCGGATGGGTCGTAGATCACGTTTCAAGCTTCGTTTTGGCGTATGGAAGGCCGTCTAACAATGTTCCAGTCAAAAGTTATGACCTCTAGAGACAATGAAAGACAAAAGTTCGGATGGACCAGAAATTCGAATGGTCTGAATTTCGGATGGGTTCTGAAATTCGGATGGGTCGTAGATCTCGTTTCAAGTTTCGTTTCGGCGTATGGTAGGCCCTCTAACAGTTTTCTAGTCAAAAGTTATGGCATCTGGAAGCACTGAACCGAGAATAATACTTAAAAAATTACCGATTAACAATTTCAACGATTAAACAAGAAAACTTGTAATGATTGAACAAGAAATGCTCGAAATCAGTACAACATTAATTGCTTCTGATTATGGAATAGAAATCAAGCAAAAACAAAATATTAACATGGAATTAAGAGCAAAACCTTCAAGTTTTGCGAAGAACACGAAGAACAATTAGATCTAAAAAATGCAATTACTCCTTGGATACTTGAAATTAGATCATGAACATTTCCAGATCATATTATCTAACATATAAGATCATTCATGCAAAATTTCAGATCATTTCAACAAGTAGATCACACAAATCAAAATTTTTAATACAAAAACATAACCGAAAATGACCAGAATAGTAAAATTGCGATTACTCCCCCGATATTTGGAGTTAGCCTCTCAAATGTTGACGGGATGTTTCTGGCATATACTTGCACATCATATCCAAAATTCAGCTTAAACGGATATCGTATAAATTTTTGGTGATTTTCTGAAGTTTCAGCCCAATTTCACGACGTTTTTTTTGTGAAGAACACGAACAAATATGAGATTTCAAGTTGAAATCCAATCTTCTTGCTCTAATACCAATTGATATCTTTGATTCTCAGTATATTTTTCACTCAAACACAAAAATCAAATGATTTGTATTAAGAAATATGAGGATTACAAAGAGAGAATTTTGACACTCAATCTCTTTGAACTTACACACTCTAAAACACACACTTAGGTGGAGGCTCCTTTTGCAATTTTTTCCTAAAACCATAAGAGAACAATATTATTTATACCTAAGCTTACTTTGGGAGTTTGTCCAAACACTCCCTCAAAGACTAGGAAATTTAGACTCCCCCCAAAGTAAACTATTCCTAATTATAAATTGAACCTAGAATTTTATTATATTTAATTATACACTATTTTAGGGCTAACACGGGTTCTAGTTTGAATTAACTAGAAACAAAATTAAGTTCTACTCTAAAGAGAGTAAAAGCCTGTTGAGATGAAGTTCGGGTCTTCATCTGAAGTAATCAAGAACCATTTGAAATTGAAGCCTGGGTTCTTATCTGAAATGATAAGAAACCATTTTGAGTTGAAGCACGGGTCTTGATCTGAAGTAATCAAGAACCTGTTAAAGTGAAGAACAGGTCTTGAACTGATTTGAACAGGAACCTTAATCCTACAAAAATTTAAGATGTCTTTGGTATACAAACAGATTTGGATCCAGACTTGTTAGCGCTCTTGGGTACCCATTTCAAAACGGGTTTTGGTACCCACTGGTACTCTGGTTTAGGTACCCAATGCAGATTATAACAATCAGCTTCTCTTTCAAAAGCAGATAACAAATTTCTTTGAGTATTTGAAAATTGAATATCTGAATTTCTAAAGAAACTTGTATAATCAGACTATAATGTGATACTTTCTGTATTGAAACTGATAACTAATACATAATACATCATGTCCTATTTATACAGGATTTGTATATAAGGAAATACAAGAATAAAGGAAAGGAAAAACAAGAATAAAGGAAAGTGAATTAAGTATTTACAGCAAAGATCCTATAATTCTAACACTCCCCCTCAAGCTGGAGCGTATATATCATATGCTCCAAGCTTGTTTTATATATATATATATATATATATATATATATATATATATATATATATATATATATATATATATATATATATATATATATATATATATATATATATGGTTCGTGTGAGTACCTAAAAAATACAGAGTACCGTGAGTACATGTGAACACACGGGTTTTAGATGTGAACATGCTCCGAAAAAAAGTTTTTTTTTTAAATTTTTTTTTCATATTAATTTAGATACAAATAATATAAGCCTATTCGTAAAAGAATTACACACATTCACACTTTCTAGCCTCTTAAAATTCATGTGAACGTGAAAAAATTCATGTGAACATGCTTAGCTGTGAACATACATTCACAACAGTGCAGTTCATGTGAACTTGCACGTTTCACATAGTTATAGTGTGTGTTTAGGTGTGATTTTTTGCAAGTAGTCTTATATTATTAATTTAAACATGAATATGAAAAAAATTTTCAAAAAAAATGGTTTTAAGCGAGGTACCTCCGGTACTCCGCAAAACTAGTGGTACTCATTTGAACCCAATTCTATATATATATATATATATATATATATATATATATATATATATATATATATATATATATATATATATATATATATATATATATTCAATTCGAGGTCCTCGGAGAGATTTAGTAAAACCATTCGCCAGCTGATCATTGGAATTAACGAACTCAGTGCAAATCAAACCATCAATGATTTTGTCACGGATAGAGTGACAGTCAATCTCGATGTGCTTCGTTCTTTCATGGAAAATAGGATATATATCATATGCTCCAAGCTTGTATATATATATATATATATATATATATATATATATATATATATATATATATATATATATATATATATATTCAATTCGAGGTCCTCGGAGAGATTTAGTAAAACCATCCGCCAGCTGATCATTGGAATTAACGAACTCAGTGCAAATCAAACCATCAATGATTTTGTCACGGATAGAGTGACAGTCAATCTCGATGTGCTTCGTTCTTTCATGAAAATAGGATTAGAGGCAATATGAAGAGCTGCTTGGTTGTCACAGATAAGTTTCATTGGTGACACTTTGCAGAATTTTAATTCCTCTAGAAGTTGCTTGATCCAGATAAGTTCACATGCTGCATTGGCCATCGCCCGATACTCGGCTTCTGCACTTGATCTTGCAACCCCACTTTGCTTTTTTGTTTTCCAAGAGACTATGTTCCCTCCAAAGAGAACGCAATACCCTGAGGTTGATCTCCTACTAAAGGGACACCCACCATAGTCTGCATCAGTGTAACACTGTACCTCAAAATTCTCTTTGTTATCATACAATAGACCTTTCCCTGGAGCTCCCTTAATGTATTTCAGAATTCGCAGAGCTGCCTCCCAATGAGATTCACATGGGTTTTTCAGAAATTGACTAAGGATACTCACAACAAACGAGATATCTGGATGCGTTACTGTGAGATAGTTAAGTCGACCAATCAATCTCTGATACATCCCTTGGTCAGTTAGAGGCTCCCCCTTATCTGGAAGGAGTTTGACGTTAGGATCCATTGGTGATTCAACCGGTCTACAATCTGTCAGATGAGCTTCCTCCAGAATGTCCAGGGCATATTTTCTTTGTGATATTGAGATTCCATCCTTAGACTTTGCCACTTCAATTCCTAGGAAATACTTGAGATTACCCATGTCCTTTGTTTGAAAGTGCTTGAATAGGTGAATTTTCAATTGTTGTATCCTTTCACGATCATTTCCAGTGATAACTATGTCGTCTACATACACAATTAAGTAGATGCGTCGTGTCTCTGATACAGAATAGAACACTGAATAACTGTTGCACTTCTTTTCATTCCAAACATTTTGACCACTGAACTGAATTTTCCAAACCAAGCTCTAGGCGATTGCTTTAGGCTGTAGAGAGACTTCTTTAATTTGCAAACCAATCCAGACTCCCCCTGAGCAACAAACCCCGGAGGTTGCTCCATATAGACGTCCTCTTTTAGATCACCATGGAGAAAAGCATTTTTAATATCAAGTTGATGTAACAGCCAATCACACATAGCTGCCATTGACAAGAGTACTCTGATACTTGTCATCTTGGCGACAGGAGAGAAAGTGTCAGTATAGTCCAGGCCATAAATCTGAGTATATCCCTTTGCGACCAAGCAGGCTTTAAGACGGTCAAGTTTACCATCTGGTCCGTTTTTTGGAGTGAACAACCATCGGCATCCTACTGTCGATTTTCCTGGTGGTAGAGGCACCAAATCCCAAGTCCCGTTATTATGTAACGCTGTCATTTCATCAATCATTGCCTGATGCCACCCTGGATGAGAAAAAGCATCCCCTGCAGTTTTAAGGATCAAACAGAGGCAATACTCGCAAGGCAAGCAGAATAACCAATGGATAGCCGATCATATTGCACATAATTATATATAGGATATGTATTAGCAGTAGATCGTTTACCTTTTCATTGGGCAATGGGGACATTATCTGGAGGAGGGACCTGAGGCAGGGGATCGCTTGGTTGAGGAATTGAATCAGTTGGTACACTCTTCTCAGGTGGATCGGTGGGTATGGGACGAGGACGTCGGTGATAGGTTTGTAATGGAGGGTTAGCTGGAGAGGTTGATGGTGGCTCGGTGATAGGTGACGAATAACTTGGAATAGGAAGAACCTGATTGACAGTCGATGGATCATGAGAAACCTCACGGGGAGGATCTAAGAAGTAAAATTGGTGATCAAAAAATGTTACATCCGCAACCATATAATATTTGTGGAGACTGGGAGAATAACATTTATAGCCTTTCTGGAGACGAGAATAGCCAAGAAAGACACATTTTATTGATTTTGGAGCAAGTTTGTCTCGACCTGGATCTAGGCAATGAACAAAACATACTGAGTCAACTGGGTGTAAGTTGAGGTGATATGGTGGTTTGTCTAGGAACAGAACAGAAAAAGGAGTTTGATTCTGTAAGACTGATGAGGGCATGCGGTTGATTAGGTAACAGGCAGTCATAACCACATCAGCCCAAAAGTGAAACAGGAGCTTCGCTTGTGCTAGTAAGGTACGAGTAGTTTCAATGAGATGTCGATTCTTTTGTTCCACTACCCCATTCTGTTGTGGGGTTCTTGGACACGAGGACTCGTGTAATATGCCATGAGTATGCATAAATTCTGTGAAGGGTGCAGAGAAATATTCCAGGGCATTGTCACTTCATAGTTACGAATTATTATACCAAATTGAGTTTTTATTTCAACACAAAATTCTTTGAAAATCGTAAACAACTCAGAGCGATGTTTCATTAAAAACAACCATGTTGTAAGGGAGTAATCATCAATAAACGTGACAAAATATTGAAAACCCAATGTTGAACAGACACGACTAGGACCCCACACATCAGTGTGTACAAAAAAAGGAGAATCAACTCTATTATTGACCCGTTTTGGAAACACAGTTTGCGTGTGTTTTCCTAACTGACATGACTCACATTGCAAAGAAGACAAATATGACATACTAGGTACTAATTTCTTTCACTTGGACAGTGATGGATGGCCGTAGAGGTGATGGAGATAGTGGGGTGACACCGTACTGGCAGCAGTGGGAACATGTGATCCACCCAAGTAATAGTGTCCCTGTGACTCATGACCTTCGCCAATCATCCGTCCTGTGCTCAGGTCCTGTAAAATCACAGGATTGGGAGTAAATGTTATGGAATAGGAGTGGGTTTTGTGACACGACTAATGGATAACATATTAAAAGGACTTTTAGGTACGAATAAAACAGAATCCAAAGACAGTGATCGAATAGGTTGAGTATTTCCTATTCCTTTTACTGTTATTTTGTTTCCATCAGCCACAATTATAGGAGGTAAATGATCTGAGTATGTAAGAGTGGAAAACAATTCTTTGTTGCCGCATAGATGATCGGTAGCACTAGAGTCAACAATCCAAGGGCCCATAGAGTGACCTTGGGTGGCAAAGATGGACGGCGTACCCAAGTGACTAGTAGTAGGAGCTACCTACTGAGTAGTTCGATATTTTAAGAATGCCTCATACTTAGTAGGTGACATGTGTACTGCAACACTTCTCTTCGACATGGTCAGGTCTCTTACAAAACTCACAATAAGGTCGTTTGTTGGTTGTTCCCCGCTTTGTTCCTGTAGCAAAAACAAATGGGTTAGAACTAGAGTTTGGGGGGGGGGTAGTAGTAGTACTACCTGTCATATTAAGGAGCCTCCTAAAAGTGTCCTTCATAGTAGGAGCAGTGGAGCTTGTTAGAATCTGATGTCGGGCCGGTTCATACTCAGACTTTAAACCAGAGAGGGCAGCAACCATGAAGAATTTCTCTCATTGAGCACTTTGTTCAGCACGAGAGGTAACAAATGGCATAAGGGCTTCAAATTCTTGCATGAGTGCTCGAACTTGTCCCAGATAAGTTTCCATACTCCCTTCCTGCTTAAGATTCTGAATATGATTGACCACAGTGTACAACCTCTGGATATCATTAGTGTAGCATTCAAAGGCCTCTTTCCACACCTCATAACAGGTTTCAAAAGGTCTAAAAAGCTAAATGATAGATGTATCAATTGATTGCCATAACAGATTACAGAGTTGTGCATCAATCTGTTCCCACTTAGCCTGATTAGTCGGTGCAATATCAATGACCTGTTTCTTCAAGTGTTCCTCTTGACCTTGCTCCTTAAACCACATCTTGATAAAAGAAACCCGTGAAACATAATTGCTTGACCCTACTAATTTTTCAGTTGTTATGGATTGAGTTCCAGACAGATAATAAGGTTGGGCCGTTGGAGGATTTACCACATCACTACCTGACATCCTTGGGAACAAAATAAAACAGCAACAGACTAAGAATCAGAGAATAGGGCCAACGTAACAGTGGAAGCAAAATAGGGCAGTAACAGCGGAAGCAATATAGCGGAAGCAAAATAGGGCGGCCACACAACCCAAATACACAGTGACACACACACTATCTAGACGAAGAATGGGGTTGGCGTCGCTGGACAACAGATGGTGGCGCTGTGATAGGAGGACAACAGGTGCGGCGGCGGCGCTGAAACAGGAGGACAGCAGGTGCGGCGGCGGTGCTGAAATAGGAGGACAACAGGTGCAGCGGCGGTGCTGAAATAGGAAGACAGCAGGTGCAGCGGCGGCAACACAGGATAGGGAGGTAACCAGGATGATCAATGGTAGTTTCAGGGAGACCACGTGGATAGGTCACTGATATGCGGCTGCCATTGATTAGGGTTACGTATTCAGAAAATTAGGGTTTTGCATAACCTGTCTCTGATACCATATAATGTAATACTTTCTGTATTGAAACTCATAACTAATACATAATACATCATGTCCTATTTATACAGGATTTGTATATAAGGAAATACAAGAATAAAGGAAAGGAAATACAAGTATAAAGGAAAGTGAATTAAGTATTTACAGCAAAGATCCTATAATTCTAACACAGACTTTTGCAAACTCTTCTCTATGAATAATTGTCTGGTTCTAGCCTGTTTCTGATAAAACTTGGTGTTTTTCTGTGAAATTCTTTTCTGTGAAGAATAACTAGTATTTCCATAAACTTTAAAAAAATTGAACTTTGACGATTCACTAGTGTAAATCTTTACCGGAAGTTGTTCAACAACTTTATCTTTGCCTCTATGTATTTTTAAAAGATATTTAAGTTTAAGATCTAAAGAAGAATCAAATTAGAAAATTCAGTTAGCTTCTTTTCATTTTCTGTTGATAAATCAGAATGATCAACTTTGGATTTTAAACAAACTGAAGGAATATCAACCTTTGATTCTTTTGAAGAAGGAGAATCATTAATTTGTTTGGTAAGATGAAATATCTGAATTTTTAATCCCTTGATAATGACCAAATAAGAACTTCTGTCATTATCAAATGATTGGAAATCAGTTTTAAAAGAATGTTCTTTTATTAAGAACATCTTTCTTTCATCTTCAAACAACTTAGATTTTGTTTTAAAATCTGTTCTTTCAGTAAGAACTCATGTCTTTCCTTCTCAAGAGAATCTTTAGTTAAAGACAACTCTTTTTCAAGAGCAAAAAATTCTTCAGATTTGTTTAAAACACAATTTTGATCAGTCTGATTTGTCTTGGAAAGTAATTCTTCAAGATCTTTAACTTTCTTATGAAGCTCGGTTCTTTCAGGCAAAAGATATTTGAGTTGAGTTGCAGTCTGAAAATTTACTTGTTTCAGATCATCAAGTTCTTTAAGTAATTCAAATATTTTTAATTGATGAGCACGACTCTTAGAGTTTTGTTTTTCTTTCTCAGAAATGAAAACATTTATGTCACGTTCAGCAGACTTTAATTTTGTTAACAGTTCAACATTTTCTTTAGTCAACACTTTAACTTGATTTTCAGCACCAGATAAATCTTCTTTAAGTTTAAGAACCACTACCTGATCAAGCTTGTATCTCTCTTGATAAAATCAGTTGTAGCTTTGAGTTCTCGAATTTATATATATTTGGCTGTCAAGATAGCTTGAAACATATTGAATTGCTTGAAATTGAATTTCCAAGATCTTTTATGGAAAAGTGAGTGAATTCTGATAAAACATTAAAAACTATATGTTGTAAATCGATTTCCCAGTATAATCAACACTTTGTAATGATTTCACCTATATTATAATGCAAACAAAATAATTACTCAATGAATGCAATAATCATGATGAAAGAATGTCAGAGAGAATGTTTCAAGAATGCGGCGGCTGTATTTCGTAGAAGTGAAAGTCTGTGTGTAATTCAAGTTTTCATGAATTACACTTTAGCCCCTCAACTTCTAACATAAGAGATACAATTTAATAAAACAATAGAAATAAATTACAAGGAATTAAACCAAAATAATTATTACAAAATAAAGTCACAATATCGAAATTAAATATCTAACAATCTTCCCCTTTTCGATCATTGTGGATGAACATGGGCATGATCAGTCGTTTCTCTGAGGCTAAGGACGACGTCGAACCGTCGAGTCACTTGCCTTATATGTAGCCTTTCCTTCAACAGTTCTATGCCACTGAGCATGTCTTGAATGTCCTTCGGTTTTCGTTTAGGTTCTGAGACATTTTAAGCATCGTCTTCTTGTAGCCTCTTGTTGAGTTCAGCTCTAACCAATCTGAGAGTACGGAGTAGCAAGACAGGTCCTCAATGCGCATAAACTTTTTCTGCCCTTTCTGGTTCAAAAAGATGATTCCCGGCTGCCCCCTCATTAAGACTTTGAAAGCTGGGTAGTGGTCTAGAAGAAAGATATCATGCTCTGGAGCTCTTAGACCGACTTTGACCAAAGCACTCTCAATCGCCATTTAAAAATATCTTAAGCACATAACAATAGAGCGAAAATTCATGCTTCTGACAAGGGCGGCAACAACAGTGACATGAGATACACGTTTTTTAATCTTGTTTTTCAATTTGTTGTGCAGAAACTCAATGTCATCTATGTTAACAAAATCTAGGTCACTTTCATGTAAAAACTGTACAGATCCATCCTATTGGAGCACTTCAAATGCAGGAGTGAACACTCGAGCTCTTCTATACATATGAATGTTGTCAATCTTTACATTCTTTGATTTTGACCAATATTTATCCTTTTCTCTCTTTTCACTTAACATCATCTGATTGTAATCTGCCTGGTAAGCTCTAGATGCATCAGTTAAAACCATGAGAAGATGTCTGCTGTATGACCCAGGTCTCTTTCTAAAAACCATTTTGAATTTTTCTTCAAGAAAGGGGTTTTGAAAATGCTCTGCAGGGAATTTTCTCAAATAATCTTGGACCGGAGGTTCTTCTAGCTCAGTGGGAGGAGCTTCAAGTAATTTCAAAACTCGAATCCTCCGAGCCTGTTTTAGCTCTTCTTTTATCTCTCCATACAGAGACTTCACTTGATTCTTTTAGTACCACCGAACCCATTCTATATCAGTTACATCGTACCTTGGAGTTACTTCAGGTCTAGTATCAAAGTAGTGTACTGTTCGGGGACCTGAAGACTCGGCAGTATGGGCTGGTGGGGTTGATTTGGCTGTTGGAGTTTCTTGGACTGTAGGGGTTTCTTTGGGAGTAAGGGATGTAGTTAGGATAGGGGATGTGATTTCTTGTTGAGGCTCATGGGATGTGGAATTTAAGAACTCAAAAGAGGATGATGATTTCTGTGGAGACTCAGGTTCAGGCTTGGGAATAATCGGAGGATAGTCTTGGTCATAATCTGAGTCTGTATCAGACACTAATATAACCTCAACTTTTTCAAAAATTGGCTCATATTCTACCATTGCCGAAAGAGGATCTAAATGAGCTGGACCTTCAACCATAGAATCATCGTCAATCATTTCCTGAGCCTCAGAAGCCTTTTCCCCAAACCCTTGTTCTGACCGTTCTGCTTCTTGTACTGCTCCCCCTACACTTGGCATCTGGTCCTCAGATTGAACACGTTGACGCTTCTCCCCCTCATGGTGATCATGGTTGTCCTGATCGTCATGCTTTCTCTTTAGGAAGTCAGCCTGAGGACAACATTGTAGTTCTATTACCGCAGATTCGAGGCGGTCCATTCTATTGTTTAGCAGCTCTGGGACTTGAAGAATAAGACGTGTAAGCGCTTCCATTTTATCTGAGAGCTCTAATATTTGTGCTTGGACTGAACGGGTACTTGGTGGCGGCAGATCCTCAGAGGCAACACCCTTACCCTTGATAAATGATAACAGGGCGGTATGTCGCTCCTCGGCTGCTTCCTTATGGGCGTCCAGGTCAGCCCAGGTAACAACACCAGCAGCACGAAGAGCCGCTGTTAGCATCTCGAGAGATATCTCGAGATGGCCTGATGTTGGTGGGATTTGTGTGTCAACACCAGGTCTTCCTTCCGTCATTTCTGGCTCCACTGCGGGATGCTCAGATTAAGAAGTTTGTTGAGCTGCCACAAAGGCGGCTTGATCAGGAGAGGACACCACGGAGGCGCGTGCGTTGTGGGTGGGGGTGGGGTGTGAGCTGTGGTCAAATGAACGGTGGTCACTGGGGGAGACATGTGACCTGCTTCAACATCACCTCTCTCCGAGTGAGAGGGTGATGGTGTATGTGCAGATTCCCCGTGGAATGAAATGGTTTCCCGCTGAGGGGATACCAAGTGGATGGTGGGGGTGATTTCAACTACTGGACTGGTGTTCTTTTGGTGGGTTGTTCGGCTTATGGGGCTGAGAACTCCCTCAGATGCAGCACCCTCATCTCTTAATTGGATAGAGACGGTCCGTTCGGAATCGACCGCCTCTTCCTGCTCTGCTTCACCTCCCTCCGTCAATTCAGACATCTCCCTCTCAGCTGAGCCCAAAATATTTTCTACTGCCGCCTCGAATCCCTCTATCTCACACAATCGCTCCTCACCTTCGAACTGGTTAGGCTCAGTCGGATCTGACCGAGCCTCATCCGGATAGATTACCCTGATGTGATCCCTGACGTGATCCCTGACCCTTTCCGTCTGAACGGCTTGATGTAGTAGCGATAATGGAATATCCATTACTGCAACATTTGCAGTTGCCGATGAGATCTTGATTCGCTGAAGCGAGGTAGTGAAGTATACATCTGCCTCAAGACGTTGATGGATTTCGTCATCCTGGTCCATTGCGAATTGTATGATGAGTTGTAAGAACCGCTAGAATGGAATGTATTTACGCCCGCGTCTGGTTCGTTTCTCGAGCACCGCTCTCTTTAACTCCTCGAATATGAAAGCCGCATAGTCATAATGTCTATCGAATGCGAAGGCGGCATACATAGCGAGCACTTGGATGGAGACGGAGTCGTGTCCTGAATGTGTTCCGGTGAAACACTTGTTGATTATATCGAACAGGACTCTCCAGTGTGATTGTAGGTGCTTGGTTTGGAATTTTGATGGCTTGGTTAGGTGACCATCATATCCCAATGTTTGAATCTCTTCAAGGGTTTCGATTAGAGAAGGAATAGGGGCAAAGGCGTATTTGGCGACGGTATGGTTTTCAACGGGTAGGGGTAGAATATGGCGGATGGCTTCTAGAGTGATTTTAATGTGAACGGAGTCGATGGTAGTGGTGAAGTGGGGTTCAACATCAGACACGAATGTGAGGTGATGCCAAAATTGTTGAAGGTAGATTGAAGGTATGGATATGGCGGTGGTTAGGGCGTAGAAGATTGGGTGGCGAAGGGTGGAAATGTCAAGTTGCCAGTTATGGGGGGCAAACTCAACAAATTGGGATGCAGGTAGAAGACATTCTTTGGGTAGTTGGGCGTTATTATTTGGAAGTGGAGAATGCGGAAGGGTTAGGATGATTTCTGGATCCATGAGTCCTGTAAACATGCAGCAGTGTTAGAATATCAGACATAAAAAAAATTAAACATTGATACTAAGTCTGGGATAAGCGTGAATTTGAAACTGTCTTACCTGTCTAAAGCATCGGGTCTTTTATCAGTAGAATGTGAATTCTACTTAATAAAGTCGAAAGTCAATCGTTAAGAGACCAATGTTAGAATATACATTTTCACTCAAACACTGATCCTAATTCTAATCAATGGTGCATAGGACATGGAATATTTTTATAATTTTTGATAAAAATGCAAAAATGGAAAAATTTAAAAAATCCTAAGTGTAGAATTTTGGATGAGCCAAAATTCGGATGAATAGTGGTCCTAATTCGGTTCAACTGAAATTCGGATGAAAAATGATGCATGAGAAAACTAAGTATGAAAAATCAGATGGGAGGTCCGAAGTTCGGATGGGGACCGAATTATGGTGATGGTGAAAAGGGTAAATACTTAGAAAAATTAATCATGAATGAACAATGCTGATAAGAATCGAATTCGGATGGACCGGAATTCGGATGGATCGAGATAAGGACTTAGATGAATTAAATATACAACTGATATTATATGAGGTCATCCGAATTTCGAATGGTCCGAAGTTCGGTTGAAACATATAAAATTAGTATATATTTTCTAAGTGTTGTCTACTGATCTGAAATTCGGATGGATCCAAATATCAGATGGGTCCATTTAGTGAACATTAAAAACTAAACATTTTCTAAGTATGGGTCATCCGAAATTCGGATGGTCCGAAGTGAGGACTTAGTAAAAAATGCAACAGTTAATGTGTTCATGCACATTCAACGTAAACAGTTAAAAAAATTATAAAAATGCATGAAAATGCAGATCCTAATGTAAAAATATGTAATGAACATTTTATATAACTACACCAAGGTAAAATGAACAGATTAAACAACCTAAATTACTAAAAACCGAATGTAAAACCCTTAAAAATTTGAAAATAAAAAACAAGAAATAGAGTGTTGTAATCTGAAATAAAAGAGAAAAGACGTTACCTGAGTGTGCAGAAACACGAAAAGTCAAGGAAAACTGAGAAAAACGGCTGAAAATGGAGGTTGAAAGCTTGGAAGTCGTTGGTAATGGCGGTGGGGGTGTGCGACGGTTGAGAGAGAGAAGAAGAAGACTTAACGAAGAAGAAAGACACACTCTCGCCTATTTAAATAAGCGGGTCGGGTTGGGTTTTGCAAGATCAGCGCGATTTCTCCAAAGATGGGCTAGCCAGATTTCAACAATTCAAATAAAACGGGCTTAAGGAATTGTACCAAAACTCTAAAGTTAATAAATGAGCCCAATTAAAAAATCTTTTTGTTTTTTCTGATTTTTCTATGAAAACAAATTTAAACTTAATTTAATAACTAAATTTAACATAAACTAGATAAACAATATTTTTGTGATTTTCTAAAAAATTAAGTTAATACAAAAATAAAATAAAATAAAATTTTTTTTTGACTTTTTGATATATTAAAAAGTAAAATCCTTTTGTGTTTTTCTGACATATTACATTAAAATTAATATTGGAAAATTAAACAACCTAAAAACTTAAAATTATAGAGAATTTAAAAACGAAGAATACCTAAACTAACATCCTGAAAGATACTCCACCTCAATTAACACATATCCTTTTCATTCTATACTTTCCATCCTTTTAAACCTTTGAGATACAAACCTGGATATATTAGCATCCCACTCAATTATGAACAATTCATATAGCAAATTTCAGGATCATTAATTAAAAATGTACATAGACAAGGATATACTGAATTTTAATTTTGTGACACAACCTTTAAGCTTAAATAACAGATATTTTCTAAAATAAAGGAATTTCAAACACGTATGTTTGAAATAAAATTATTTTTAGAAAATGTATATTTAACTAGAAGGTGGATTCAACATGCCGATATGTGATACTAAAACCTGAAAACGCGGTTCGTCTAAAGCTTTAGTAAAAATATCAGCAAGTTGATATTCTGTGCCTACTAAGTACAATTCAGTTGTTCCCTTTTCTACGTGATCTTTAATAAAATGATACCTGATGTCTATATGTTTTGTTCGTGAGTGCTGCACAGGATTGTAAGATCAAAATTGGTTCCCTTTGGATACCAGAGACCAAGATCGGGTGTACCCTTATGATAACGAAAAATGCGTTTTACCGCAGTTACGTGTGATTCTTTTGGGTCGGCCTGAAAACGAGCACAAAGACATGTTGAAAACATTATATTTGGTCTACTGGCCGACAGATATAATAAGGATCCAATCATTCCTCTGTAAGTTGTATTGTCGACAGTTTTCCCGGCAGGATCAGTGTCTAACTTACAGTCTGAAGCCATGGGAGTTGCGATACTCGTGCAAGAGTCTAACTTATACTTCTTGAGAGTGTCAAGAGTATATTTTGACTTGTTCACAAAAATGCCATTTTTAAGTTGTTTGACTTGTAATCCGAGGAAAAACATTCATTTACCCCATCATACTCATCTCGAACCTGGACTCCATTAGGGATGAAAAATCCTTACAGAAATTACTGTCAGTAGATCAAAATATAATATCATTGACATATATTTGGACTAGCATTATGTGAAGGCCTTCCCTTTTTGTGAAGAATGTTGTGTCCACCACACTTTTGCTGAAACCAGCATAGATATGAAAATTAGAAAGACTGTCATACCATGCTCGGGATGCTTGTTTCAAACCATAGAGGGCTTTGTCTAGCACATAAACATGGTCAGGTTTATGTGCATCAACAAATCCTTGTGGTTGTTCAACGTACACCTCTTCGTTGAGTTCACCATTCAGGAAGGCTGTCTTGACGTCATCAGGTACACTTTGAAATCTTTGTGTGCCGCGTACGCCAAGAAGATTCTGATTGCTTCAATCCGTGCAACTGGAGCGAAGGTCTCATCATAATCTATGCCTTCTTGCTGTCGGTAGTCTTTGGTGACAAGTCTTCTTTATTCCTTACCACAATGTCATTTTCATCTCGTTTGTTCTTAAAGATCCACTTTGTTCCGATTATGGTTCGGTCTTTAGGCTAGGGATTTAACCGCCATACTCTGATCGGTTCAAACTGGTTGAGTTCTTCTTGCATTGCAACAATCCAGTCAGGATCTTTCAAGGCATCATCCACACGAGCAGGCTCTATCATACTAAGGAATGACGCAAAGAGACATTCATTAGCAGATGCCCGTCGGGTTTGGACACCGGTCGATAGCTCACCAGTGATTTTTTCGGTTGGGTGACTCTGGGTCCATTATGTCTCGTGTGGAAGGGGTGAAGGAGATGAAACCTCAGTGGTGAGTGTGGGAATGGATGATGAGTCATGATCGATGGTTTCGAATGAGGGTACCACTTGTTCCGGTTCGGGTTCAGGTTGATCAGATTCAGGAACAATGTTTTCCATTATGTGTGAGGGCATTTCTTGAGTATATTCAACTGGAGATGTATCAGTGGATGAAGTGGATGGAGGTGGGTATAAAGTGGTAGGTGAATCAGATGGAGTTTGTTGCGCAGTTGAATCGTTGGATGTGTTAACTACAGAAGAAGAAACATTAGAAGTATTAGCACTAGAACCAAATAATTCTACATAAAACGGATCAAATAAATTAACTAAGTTAGAAGGAGAAAAAGAAGTAGATAGAGAAGAGTGTCCAGGCATTAGTGTAATGCGTGGTCCTGATTGATCAACTTCGGGTGCCAGTTCAGCCATTTCATCGAATGTGACAAGCACATTCTCATTGACTGTTCTGGTGCGAGTGTTGTATGCGCGATATGCCTTCGAGTTGGATGAATATCCAATGAAAGATCGCTTCATCCGCCTTCTCGTTGAATTTCCCGAGGTTGTCCTTGTCATTAAGCACACAACACCTACAACCAAATACAAGTAAGTACTTGATAAAATGAACTTTATTCAGAAAGAGTTGATATGGAGTTTTATTGAAGCGCTTATGGATTATGGAGCGATTCTGTGTGTAGCAAGCTGTTGACACGGCTTCGACCCACAAGAACGGAGGTAGCTTTGAATATGTCAGCATTGTGCGAGTAGCTTCCACAAGGGTACGATTACGCCTTTCCACGACTCCATTTTGTTGAGGTGTTCTAGCAGCAGAGTACTGATGATAAATACCTTTGGATCGAAGGAAGCTCTCTACTATCGAGTTGTTGAATTCCGTGCCGTTGTTAGATCAGATTGATTGAACAGACATCTGCTGTTGGGTTTCGACACTCTTAATAAAATCATTGATCTCTAGTGCTGTCTCATCCTTGAATCGCAAGAATTTTACCCAGGTATATCGTGAATAGTCGTCGACGATAACCAACACGTATCGCTTCCCATTTATGCTTTGTGTTCGCATTGGGCCTCATAAATCCATGTGAAGTAACTCCAACACTCTCTTTGAAGTTGCTTCGGGTTTTGTCTTGTGAGATGATCTTTTCATTTTTCCTTTGTCACATGCTCGACATAGATGATCCTGTAGGTCCCAAAAGGTTTCCTAAGTGTATAACTCTAAGCTGTAGAGGGGGGGTGAATACAACTATTTAAAAACTACACACTCTTTTCTCAATGTTTGTATGTATTATCAACAAAAGTTAATTACAAACAAGCTTGAATGCGGAAACGTTCAAGCTGAGATGACAGATACAACAGTATGTTAACTAGTCTAAGACAGACTCAAACTAGTCACAATGAATACACTCACTTAGAAGCACTCACTGTGTTTTACAACACTCAGATGGACAACTTATATATGAACAGCTTAGACACACTCTACTGTTTTATATAAGCAGACTTGCATGCATGGAATAACACACTTCAATGCACGTACTGATTGTCACACTCTTGATATTTTCATTATCCTTAGAAGCTTCCTTTTATACCCAAAAGGAGAATCTCAGTGAAGCTTCCTCATTGGACAGATGAGATAGTGGAGAGTCTTTCCAAAAAGACAAAACACCTTTCTGCATGTTCTGATAAAGTATCTTTGTCTTCACATGGCAGAATCTTTGTCTTTTCCTTTTTGTCACTGTTGCATACGGCTGTGCAGTTCTGTTTTCCACTTTGTCTTCGACTTGTAAACTGATCTTGTAGCAAAAAACAATACATGAGGACTTGGAAACATATTCCATAAAGTGTTTAACCTGTTCACAAAGAACAGGTTCTGTTCACAAAGAACCGAATACTTGAAAACTGCCCAAGCTGCTCAAGAGAGTAGAGCAGCGTAGACAGTTTATGCCCAGCCTGTTCAGCAGACAGAACAGTTTGGACAAACTGTCTTTGTTGCAACGAATGCAACATGGTAAACAGCTTTGGGCTGATATTGCAAATCATTTTCAAGTTTCAATAAGGCATATAACAGGCCTTAAATTCAACTTTCAAATGCATCAACAGGTTTGATTAAAAATCTCCCCCTCAGATGTACAACATGTTTGACTGAGGCCTTTTTGTGTCTAAACAAGTCACCAAACGAATACTTTAAATAAGAAGTAGAATTCGATACATCATTACAAATATTGTTTTCTGAGGTTACATGCAACCTATCTCTAGAAACAAATTCATCTGGCATAACAGCCTTCTTCACAAAAAAACTGGTAAAATCTTGCATAGACGTTTTGGGCACTCTTCTCACATGATCTGTAGGAACAAAACGAGGAGAGTCAGTACGAATGGAAGACTTAGACTTTGAATATTTTTCTTTTTCTTGGTGAGTGGGTTTCTTAGAAGACTTAGATTGATTCTGAGTCTTCTTTGAAACCTTAGCTTTGAAAGGTTTTGAGCACTCACCTTTAAAACTGACAGAGGAAATTTCAAATTTGGCTTTACCTTTTTCAGACGATATGAGTGGGATTTTGGTAGGATGAGAAACTTTTGGCTCTTTTGAATGAAAATTGAAACTTTTTGAAGCCATGTCAAAATTTTCTTTGTAGACAGTTAATTCTACAGTGTGTTGAAAACTTTGGTTTGCCAATTTTTCCACACTCTTAAGAAGAGCTTCTTGATAATCAAGATCTTTCTTTCGAGTTGACTTAATTCCTTTTCTAAAAATTTGATTTTATGTCAGGATCTGAACTTAACTAACCAACACTAACTGATTTGAATTTATCAGAGTATAAATCAATAATCTTGCTTTGAAGTTTAATTAAGAAGTTTGCGGAATAACACTTAATTATTTTAACAAAAGCTTTCAGAATCAATAGCAAATAAACAAAAGTAATAATCAAAATTGCTTGTATTGCTGACTTCAATGATTACAATCACCTCTAATCTGTTTGATTAGACGAAGAACACAAACTGTTCTTAGGGTTTTACAACCTTAGAGGCTTATGAAAACTCAAACAAAAAGCAATTACAATCTTGAATACGCAGAAAAACTCCTATATTATAGAAAGACCTATTCTATGTATTTATATTGCTTCTTGATTTGTTTCCTTGAAGGACTCTGACTTCTTTGATAGTAGATATGCTGGAATCTTCGTGTAGATATCTTTTCCTGAATATCAGCACTTTCTGTTTGTAAATCTGTTGAGCAGCTTGAATCACTTGACAGCTTGAACAGAGCAGCTTGAGTTGATTTACTCTGGCAGCTTGAACTTTTACACTAACAGCTCGAGATTCTTCAACTAACAGCATGAACTTTGCATTTACATAGAAATTCTACTAACAGTTTGAGAAGTCTAACTAACAGCTTGAACTACTTAGAATATTTCCCAACAATCTCCCCCTAACTTAAATTCTTTATACAAGACTTTAAGTTCTATACAAATAAGGAAATAAATGAGTAAACTGTTATTTACAAACCAAGGCTTTCAAAAACTTACAACTGTGCAAGTTTCTGATTGACAGCCTTCAAAAATTCTTTCTTCATATCTTCTCTATCACATGATATCTTAACAGATGTCATCTGGAGTAGCATAGCTTTTGGTAGATCATAGAATTCAAAATTGAAGAACATACCAGATCCATCTGTAAATTTTATTCTGTAAGTCCTTGATTTGACAAACAGATCAACTTGCTTGATCTTCATTCCTTGTGTATTTGCATTCTCTATATCTTCCCTTATAGACTCAGGATCAACAATGCTCTTCAGATCTTTGACAGCTTGCTTTACTTGTGGTAGAGCCGATCTTACTTGTGTTACAGACCCAACATTGTGCATTGTTGTGAGCTCATCTCTGGTCATCCTTTGAGCCATATGCATGATGCTGTTATACTCTTCTTCTGGACCAGATTCCCTTCTTACTATAAACTGAAATCTTAAGTCAATGTTGTCCATCGACTTAGCAAACCAATAATTAATGGGAGGCTTTGTAAAGTCATGTTGGTCTATCAATTTCTCTATCTCCATCACCTTTTGCAGTTGATGCTCAAACAACACCTTTTTAACTTGATCCAGCTTTGCTTGTGACATTGATTCTGATTCAGGAATAGAAGCAGCAGCAGTTTGAACATCACTTGTACCAGTTTGAACTGGTTCTTGGGATCTTTGGACTTCTTGGGAGACTTTGGCTTTCTTTCTTTTGTCCATCTCTTTGTCATGGATATCTTGCAGCCTTTCTGTGCTCATGGATTGAGCCATTTTCTTTGGGATACCTACTGCAAAGGCAAAATTAATTAGGAATATTCTATGCTCAACCTTAGAATGCCCTGTTGGCATCTTCCTCTTCTTTTCTCCTTGCTTGACCACAAACCCTCTCAGGTAATCACCTAAGGTTTCATCATCTTCCATTGGGGGCTGGGTTTGCTGGTCTAACTCTTGATCTTGTTCTTCTGCTAATTTTCTGGCAATTTCAGCATCAAAGGCAATCTGGGCTTCTGTTAGATTTATTATTTCGATCCTAGGAGTTGTTTTGTAATATTTATTATCATTGTTATTTGTCTTGTATTTACTTCTATGTATTTTACGTTTAAGTTTTAGTGTAGGGGCCAAAGTTGCCAAGTCTTGTAAGATAATTAAAGGAGCCTATAAAAGGCTCCTAGGGTTACCTTTATGAAAAGCACGGTTAACATTTTGAAAGTCCAGCCGCCACTGTTCCATCAATATTCAAACATTCATATTGTCTTCTTCTTTATCAAAACACATTTATTGAGCTTGTTTCTTCATGTGTTTGATGAGAATATCATTGAGGTGCTGAATATATACGGGATTTCAACATAACAATTGGTATCAGAGCTCAGAGGGGTGGATTTAAACTGATTTCTTTCGGATTCTGCTGGGTTTTGTTCATGTTCTTCGAGTTCTTCCATTTTCATCCGGTTAGATATTCTTTTTCCATGTTTTTTCGTGTTTCTTGTGTTATAATGGTCCTATAAACATCACATTATCATTCTCTACTGATTTTAAACTCATTTACTTCCATATCTTTGTTAAAATCATCAAGAATCGACCATTTTTACGCTTGAGAAAATGGGTTGTTTAAGTGGGTTTTTCACGTGTTCATGCTAGTTTTAAGTGTTTTTTAGGTTGTTTTAAATCACCAAAAGTGTTTAAAATAGTTTATAAATCATTTAGAACTGTTTTTAGGCTTTAAATCTGATAAAAATCGAATTCTGCTCATTCTGCCTTAGAAAAACGTAAAAACCTGCTGTATTTCGGATTACCCACTGTAGCATTTCGGACCACATAGGCACCAAATTCGGACCTCACATCATCCTAATTCGGACCATACTTTAGTGAATTTCGGACCCCCCATAAGCCAATTTCGGACCACACTTCGGTCCCATCCGAACTTCGGACCATCCGAAGTTCAGGAAAGGCTTTCCATTTTTCACTGTTTGGGACTTGTCCTTAAAATTTTCAATTTCGGACCTCACCATTTCGGACCATCCGAATTTCGTCTATCCACTGTTCACATTTCGGACCAAAGAAATTCGGTCCTTCCAATGTTCATCCGAATTCGGTTCATCCGAATTCGGTCCATTAGGCCATCCGATATTAGGTCATCCAAATTTGGTCCCCTCAAGTAGTACTGTTCATCTGAATTAGGACATTCTCCGAACTTGAACCTCATCCGAACCATCTTCATCCGAAGTACTGTGCACCACCCGAAATCACCCTATCCGAAATCATCCATCCGAAATACACTCATCCGAATTCACACATCCGAATTCGGTTACCCCATCCGAAACACTATTCATCCGAAGTCAACCATCCGAATTCAGAACCTCCTGTTTTCAGTCCAACCCATCCGTGTTCAGTTTCCACCTCTAAGATCTTCATATTCTTAATCAGCACCCATAATCAGAATGTCTCGCGAAGCTCTAGTACTCGGATCTGAGAACAGACCACCAGTTCTCTATCCCGATGAGTACGAACAATGGAAAGCCCGGTTCCTGAAATTCGTTGGAATGCAACCTCTCGGGAATCTGATGCTTCAATCAATATCTGAAGGACCCGTCATCTACTATCGAGAGATAGCTGCCAGACCCGAGGCTGACCCCTCTGTCCAAGCCTCAAAAGTTGAAAGAGAGCCGGCAAATGACGCCGAGAGGGATCGCCAGCACGCTGATAAGAGGGCAGAATATCTGATTTATCAAGCCCTCCCCACTGATATTTTGGTCGGTGTAGACAGTAAAATGTCTGCAAAAGAAATGTGGGACGAGCTGAAAATCCAAATGCTGGGGGCAGATCTTGATGATCGTGCCAAAATTGAGGAGGCGAAGGCAAAGTTTTCAGAATTCCGCGCCAAAGATGGGGAATCTCTGCAATCCACATTCACCAGGTTCTGTGCAGTCCTTAACGAATTAAATAAACTGCACATCAAGAAGGATAGGGATGATATCAACATCCAATTCTTTGCCGCCTTAGCCCCCGAGTGGCACCTTGCATGTCGGGCAACGAAAAGAGTCTTGAACATTCCTGAGGTATCAATAAATGTCGTCTTTAAGGAGCTTAAGAAATATCAAGGGGATGTGGATCAACAGAAGCTGATGGCAAATCAGTTGGCCTCTCTACTGCTATCAGCCAACACAGGGTTGAAACCGAATGATTCGCTAGCCTTGATCACCAACACGCAGATTCCGACACCATCTTTTGCTCCAGGTTCCTCATCATCTCAGTGCAGGTATGCTTCTCCTCCGCGTGATGTCTATGATGCAGAGGAAGCCTCGATCCAAGAACAGATAGCCTTGTGGACCAACCGTCTCCAACAGCGACGGTTCTCCAACAAGACTAACAACCAACTCCGTTATGACACTGGTCCACAGAGGTACTCAGATGATAGGAGGGATGACCGCCACGATGACTATCGCAGAGATGACTTCCGAAGGGATGACAGGGATGATCGCCGATATGATGACAGACGCGACTACCGCGATGATCGCCGTAACGAAAGGCGAGATGACAGGCGGGACGATCGAAGGGATGATCGGGATGCCCGTAGGGACCGGAGGCGTGATGACAGCCGCGAGCACTGCCGGGCCGACAAGAGGCCGGCGGAAAGAAGAGAGGAAAAGCCAAAAGCAGATGAGCCGAAGGCCACTGATGAACGTCTCTGCTACAAATGTGGCAAACCGGGCCACTTTGCTAGGGAATGCAAGAATAACTTTGAGAGAGACGTTGCTTACTACGAGAGAAAGCTCGAGGCTGCCAAGAAGAAATCGGATGCGTTAGCCCTCGTCGCCCAGGAGGACTACTGGGATGCTGAAGATTCTGAAGACGAGGATGACAAGGGCAAGAATTGCTATATGGTTGATCATCTAGGGTTGGAGACATGTGCTGATTTCACTGCTGATAATTCAGACATTGTTGCTGAGGGGGAGACAATGAAACATCCACCAGCATGTCTGATGGCTACAACCGACGATCCCGAATGCTCCACATCCGGTTCCGAGTCCAGTGAGGTATATTCCTATTACATTCCTGCACATGTAAATAAATTATTTGTAGATAATGAATGTACACTACACACACGAATACTTGATCTACAAGATAGATTAAAAGCTGAAACTGCAAAGTGTGTACAGGCTGAACATCAAGCTCATATTCTGAAAGAATCATCTGAATTATATCATGCAAAATGGTTAACTAATCATAATGTTATAAAACAGACGTTGATAGAAAAAGTAGATGTTCAGGATAGGAATATATACGTTGAATCTTGCATGGAAACGCTTTCAAAAGAAAAACTCTCGTTAAAAGAAGAAATTTCTGTTCTTACAAAACAATTAGATGTGGTAAATATGGAAAATATAGACAGTTTAGAAAAATACAAAATGATTGAAGAAGAAAGGATAAGTTTGTATGCGAGAATAAAGACCCTTGACGATGCATTTTTGAAAAGGGGTCAAACAGAACAAACTATCCATTTAAATCAGCCTAAAGAAACTAGGTTTTACCATTCTAAACAAGGAATTGGTTTTAAAAATCCTAAATATTTGGAAAAGGCACAAAATGTTTTACCTGTATTTTATGACATGAATTATATGGGAGCCGGTATTAAATCTTTCTTTTTTGAGTCATCAAAAGAAGTTTTAAACCAAGAAAATGAGAAACGTGTTGCGCGTAAAGATAAAGAAATTTCTTTTCATTATGAAGAACTTAACGAGAGTTATTCTTCTAGAGTACCCACTTTAGAGGAAGATCTCTCGTCAACTTATTCTGAAACTGAATTGAACACTGAAACTGTAAAATCAACTCCTCAACTTTATATTCCTTCAAAAGTTCTTCAACAACAAATCATTGTTTTAGAAAAGGAATTGAAGTCGTCTCAAGAGAAAGCACTTGATCTTCAAGATGCTCTTCTTAAGAGAGAAGAAGAATTGGTAAATCAATCTTTTCAACAAACTGTGGAAGTCACTGTCTACAGAGAAAATTTTGAAATAGTTTCACAACAATTGAAAGATCTTTCAAAACAACAAACACTTTCTCATTCCCTAAAAATTCCATGTATGTCATCAGATAAAGGTAAGGCTACAACTAAATCTTCTTCTATCTTTGTCAAAGGTGAGTGCTCAAAAGTTTTCAAAAATGAGGTTCCTAAAAAGACTCAGATAAAATCCAAGTCTTTTAAGAAACCCACTCAACACCAAAAAGAAAAGTCTGTCAATTCTAAATCTTCCATGCTTACTGACTCTAATCGTTTTGTTCCTACAGATCATATAAGGAGAGTCCCAAAAACCACCATGCAGGATTTTACAAGTTTTTTTGTGAAGAAGACTTTAATGCCAAGTGAATTTGTTACTAGAGATAGGATGTCTGTAATCTCTAAAGACAATTTGTGTAACAATGTGTGTGGCAATGTTTGTAATGATGTACCGAATTCTACTGTTCCGTTAAAGTACTCTTTCAAGGATTTGTTTAATCTATGTCCAACTAAATATAGACGACAGGTTCCTGAAATGAATGCTTTTGTGCCTTACCCTGTTAAACGCATTCGGAAAAAGAAAACTAAAAATAATGCATCATCGGCCACAAACAAAGTTGAGATGTATCCGTTGCCAAGGCCCAAAACCAAAGCAACGGTCAAAAAGGTCTCAAAAAGACAAAAACCGAAGGCAATTTCAATGCCTAAGGTTCCAAAACCCAATAAATCCAATCTTCAATGGATTCCAAAGGGTTGTGCATCCGGACCACACACAAATGCTAGTTGGGTTTCTAAATCTGTACACGTGCCATATAAATCTGGAAATCCTAACAAAAAGGGACCCATATTGAGGTGGGTACCCAAGGTTGTGTGATCTTAATGCAGATGGTTCTTGGTTACTTCTGATCAAGACCCGTGCTTCAAAGAAATGGCTTCTAGTTACCTTAGACTAGGACCCGTTCTTTTGCTTGTCGGTTGTGCTTAAACCGACACGTTTGGCTTCTGTGCACACAGCCCAGGACCCGGTCTTAACTCATCATGTTTTCTGAACACCTCGGTTCAGAACACGGTTTGATTGTGAATTAAAAATGGATGTGTTTGAATGCATATAGTTTTTCATTATATGAATTTATGTGTTTTTCAGGCGAAGTCCATTTGGTATATGGATTCGGGTTGCTCCAAGCACATGACAGGAAGAAGAGAATTGCTGTCCAACGTTGTTGAACAGTATTGCGGAACTGTGAAATTCGGGAACAACCATCAGGCTCACATAAAAGGATACGGGGACTTAGTTCTAAATAATCTGGTCATCAAGGATGTTGACTATGTTGAGGGGTTATCTCATAATCTTTTTAGCATAGGACAGTTCTGCGACAAAGGACTAGAAGTAACGTTTAGGGCTAAGAACTGCAGTGTTAAGAACATGGATGGAAAAGAAATCTTGACTGGTTCCCGAAAATCTAACCTTTACACCATTGACGTATCTAAGCTTGTAGTGAAGGATAACATTTGCCTACTATCAAAAGCCTCTTCAAAAGACTCTTGGTTGTGGCATCGAAGATTATCCCATTTGAATTTTTATAATATCAACAAGCTGGCTGCGAAGCAATTGGTCAAAGAACTTCCTGAGTTGCGCTTCGAAAAGGACCATCTGTGCGGAGCATGTGAGAAAGGAAAAATGAAACGATCATCTCACAAACCAAAGCCCGAACCATCAACAAAAAGAGTTTTGGAGTTACTTCATATGGATTTATGCGGACCGATGAGAACTCAAAGCATAAATGGAAAACGATATGTGTTGGTTATCGTTGATGATTATTCTCGATATACCTGGGTCAGGTTCTTGCGTTCCAAGGACGAAACAGCTCAAGAAATCATTGATTTTATCAAGAGTGTCGAGACCCAACAGCAGCTGTCAGTACAATCAATCAGATCAGATAACGGCACGGAGTTCAAGAACTCAGTAGTGGAAAGCTTCCTTCGATCCAAAGGGATTCAGCATCAATACTCTGCTGCTCGAACACCTCAACAAAATGGGATCGTGGAAAGGCGTAACCGTACGCTAGTACAAACCGCTCGTACAATGCTCACATAATCAAAGCTACCTCCGTTCTTGTGGGCCGAAGCCGTATCAACAGCATGCTATACACAAAATCGCTCCATCATCCATAAGCGCTTTAACAAAACTCCCTACCAACTCTTTTTGAATAAAGTACCATTTATCAAGTACTTACGTGTATTTGGTTGCAGGTGCTATGTGCTGAATGACAGAGACAACCTCGGGAAATTTAACGAAAAGGCGAGCGATCTTCATTGGATACTCATCCAACTCGAAGGCGTATCGCGCATTCAATACCCGAACCAGAACAGTCAATGAAAGTGTGCACGTCACATTTGATGAGTTGGCTGAACTGGCACCCGAAGTTGATCAATCAGGACCACGCATTACTCAAATGGCTGGAGACTCTTCGAATAACCCCATTTCTTTTTCTTCTTCTGATTTGGTTAATTTATTTGATCCTTTCTATGTTGAATTTTTCGGTCCTAACGCTAGTGTGTCAAATGTTGTTAATAATGTAGGTAATCCTTCCAGTTCAACTGCGCTGCAAAGTTTCTCCGCTCCATCTTCATCAACATATCCTCATCCATCCACATCATCCACCGACACATCCGCAGTTGAATCTACTCCTGTAATACCCTCACATATAATACCAACGATTCTTCCTTCACCTGAACACTCGGAAATTGAACCAGAACCCGTGGTACCATCATTTGAAACTATTGACCACGAATCCTCATCCATTCCCATATTAACCATAGAGGTTCCATCCCGAGCACCCCTTCCACACGAGATCAAATGGACCCGCAGTCACCCAACAGAGCAAATCATTGGTGACGTAACAATAGGAGTCCAAACTCTTAGGGCATCTGCTAATGAATGTCTCTACGCATCATTCTTCAGTATGATAGAGCCCGCTCGTGTGGATGAAGCCCTGACAGATCCGGATTGGATAGTTGCAATGCAAGAGGAACTCAACCAGTTTGAACAGCTAAGAGTATGGCGGTTAGTTCCCAAGCCAAAAGACCGCACAGTCATCGGAACGAAGTGGATCTTTAAGAACAAACGAGATGAGAACGGCATTGTGATAAGGAACAAAGCAAGACTTGTTGCCAAAGGCTACCGACAACAAGAAGGGATAGATTATGACGAGACCTTCGCTCCAGTTGCACGGATCGAAGCAATCAGAATCTTCTTGGCGTACGCGGCACACAAAGACTTCAAAGTGTACCAAATGGACGTCAAGACTGCCTTTCTAAACGGTGAACTTAACGAGGAAGTGTACGTTGAACAACCACAAGGCTTTGTTGATGCACATAAACCTGACCATGTTTATGTGCTAGATAAGGCTCTCTATGGTTTAAAACAAGCACCTCGAGCATGGTATGATAGTCTTTCGAATTTCCTTATTTCTGCCGGTTTCTATAAAGGTGTGGTGGACACAACTCTGTTCACAAAAAGGGAAGGCCCACATATAATGCTAGTACAGATTTATGTTGACGATATTATATTGGATCTACTGACAGTAATTTTTGTAAGGATTTTTCAGCCCTAATGGAGTCTCGGTTTGAGATGAGTATGATGGGGGAAATGAACTTTTTCCTCGGATTACAAGTCAAACAACTTGAGGATGGGATTTTTGTGAACCAGTCGAAATATACTCTTGACATTCTCAAGAAGTATAAGTTAGACTCTTGCACGAGTATCGCAACTCCCATGGCCTCCAACTGTAAGTTAGACACCGATCCTTCCGGGAAAAGTGTCGATAATACAACTTACAGAGGGATGATAGGATCCTTACTATACTTGACTGCCAGTAGGCCGGATATAGTGTTTTCAACATGTCTTTGTGCTAGATTTCAGGCCGACCCAAAAGAATCACACCTAACTGCGGTAAAACGCATTTTTCGTTATCTTAAGGGTACACCCGAACTTGGTCTATGGTATCCAAAGGGAACCGATTTCGATCTTACCGCGTTTTCAGATGCTGATTTTGCAGGTTGTAGAGTGGACAGGAAAATCACATCGGGAGGAATACAGTTTTTAGGCGATAGACCGGTGAGTTGGTCTTCCAAAAAGCAGAATTGTGTATCCACGTCCACAGCTGAGGCTGAGTATGTTGCAGCTGCAAGCTGTTGCTCTCAAGTGCTGTGGATGAGAACACAATTACGCGATTATGGGTTCTCACTCACCAATATCCCTATCTACTGTGATTCTCGAAGTGCAATTGCCATCTCTTGCAATCCCGTGCAGCACTCTCGAACAAAACACATAGATATCAGGTATCATTTTATTAAAGATCACGTTGAAAAGGGAACCATTGAGTTGTATTTTGTTGGCACGGAATACCAACTAGCGGATATATTTACTAAAGCTTAGACGAACCTCGTTTTCGGTTTTTAGTATCTCATATCGGCATGTTGAATCCACCTTCCAATTAAATATCAGATATTGTCTTAAATAATTCTATTTCAATCTATCATGATTGAAATTCCTTTATTTTAGAAAATAACTGTTATTTAAAATTAAGGATTATGTCACAAAATTGAAACTCATTATTTCCTTATCTGCGCATATTTTTAATAATTAATGATCCTGATAAATTGCTGTGTGAATTGTTCATCATGGAGTGGGATGCAAACAATATCCAGGTTTGTCTGTACTTGTAAGGTTATAAAGGGTTGTCGTGATTTAAATCTGAAAAGGAAAAGGAAAAAGGACCGGTATTTATTTGAGGGGGAGTAGAGTTAGGATTTTTAAATTTTATAATTCTGTGTTCCTTTTATTTCTTTTATAGTTAAGTTTTTGAATTTTAGGTTAGTCTTAATTTTAATTTAATGTTAAGTTTTAATTTAATAGGTTAGAAAATCACAAAAAGATTTTAACTTTCAAAATTATCAAAAAGCCAAAAAGATTTTAGGTTACTTCATTTCATTTTATTTTAATTTCAAAATAAAAGAAAATTCCAAAAATATTTTTTATTATTCTCTATTTTTGTTTTTGTATTGGACCAAAAACTTCTTTTTGTTTAATTTCCTTAAAAAGCCCAAAAAACATTTTTTTGTTGTGTTGAGTTGTGTGGTAAAATATCCGGCGGCCCATGTACCACGCGGATCCTTCTGACCCGACCCACGACCCATGCGTTTAAATAGGGGTGGTCAACTAGTCAAATACTTCATCTTCAAGAAATCTCCTTTCTCCTTCTTCTTCTTTCTCTCTGTCGACGAACACCTCTCACCGAACCACCATTACCAACAGTTCCAAGCTTCTCGACCATCATTTTCCTTCATTTTTCTTGCATTTTCCATCATCTGCATCTCCAGGTAACTCTTTTTTACTTTTATTTCAGTCTTTAACTTAGTATTTTACTTGTTTGATTTTCAAAATATTTCTAGTTTTTCATTTCGGTTTTTACTCTTTTTAGGTAGTTTAATGTGTTATATTTTCTTAGTTGTAGTTATATAAAATGTTCCTTAGGTTGTTTTAGTTTAGGATCTGTAATTTCATGCATTTTCATTAAGATTCTAACTGTTCACGTTTATGTTTTGCATGAACATTAACTGCACTCATGCAGTTTCGGATGTCCGAATTCGGACCACCACCCGAATTCGGATGTCCGACTTAGACTTGTTTCAAAAATTTTTCAAAGTACAAAACTCATTTCGGACAACTGTTGATCCGAATTCGGTTCACTGTTCATCCGAATTCTGGTTAAAATTTTCAAACTTGAAATTTGTCTAAATCTGTTCACCACTGTGCATCCGATTTCGGATGATACCCGGATTCGGTCCTCATCCGAATTCCAGGCACCATCCGAAATTAGGACATATCCATATCATTTCATGCATTTTCACAAGTCACCATCCGAATTCGGACCATGTTCATACCACATCCGAATTCGGACCACTTTCATCCATTTTATGCCTCACACTTCGGACATTCATCCGAATTCGGTCCCCAGTTTCACCTAATCCGAATTCGGTTTCCCACTCACATCATTCATGCATTATTCCATTTCGGACTGATCCGAATTCGATGACACTGTTCATCCGAACTCGGAACATCCGGAATCCAACACTTAGGATTTTTTTTAATTGTTTCATTTTTCATGTTTTCCATTTCTGCATCTTCATATAAAGTAAAAAATCGCAAAAATAGTTCCATCCAAATGCACCATTGATTAGAGTTAGGATCAGTGTTTGAGTGAAACGGTCTTATCTAACATCGGTCTCTTAACGATTGACTTTGGACTTTATTAGTGGAATTTTATTCTGCTAATAAAGACCCGATGTTAAACAGATCAGACAATTTCTATTTCACACTCATCTAGACTTCACATCAATGCATTATCCAATCAACACCGTCCACTTCCGGCCATCTCCCCATCAATTTGGAGATGCTAACGGCAGCATTACGTGCTGCCGGAGTTATCACCCGGGCTGACCTGGACGCCCAAAGGGAGGCAGTCGAGGAACGTCACACCGCCCTTCTTTCTCTTATAAAGGGTAAGGGTGTCGCCTCCGAAGCCGGCCCCTCACCAGGTTCCCATTCAGTCCAACTTCAAATAGCTTAGCTCTCGGACAAGATTGATGCACTTAATCGATTGATTCTTCAAGTCCAAGAGCAGCTCAATTCGCGAATGGATCGCCTTGAGTCGGCGGTCATAGATCTTCAGTGCCGCACTCAGGCCGAAGCCCCTAAAAGAAAACATGACGACCAGGACGACCCTGATCGTCATGAGGGGGAGAAGCGCAGAAAGGTTCAATTTGAGGAGCCCATGCTGGGTATAGGGGGAGCAGAGACCGCCGAGGGGTCTGAGTTTCAAGGGTCAGGGGAAAAGTCTCAGGAGGCTCAGGAATACATGTTAATAGAAGACGAGCCCATGGTCGAGGGTCCAGCTCCAATGGATCCGATGACAGCTATGGTAGAATTTGAGGAACCGCACGAAAAGGTTGAAATCATATTAGTTTCTGACTCAGATTCCGATACCGAGGACAACCAACCATTATTAACTCCTAAGCCTGAGCCTGATTCTCCAACGAAAAAATCCTCATCCTCTTCTTTCGATTTCCTGAATTCACCACCCCGAGCCCATCAGGAAGATATACTCTCATCCATCCAAGCTCCCCTGTCATTAAAAGAATCCCACATCACTATCAGCCCTCCACGATCCCCAAGCCTACCTCCAGTCCAACAAACCCAACGTTCAGGTCCCTCCCCAACAAAAAGGGTCGATTGCTTCGACGAAACTCCGAAGGGCCCTGGCATATACAGAAAAGATGATTTATTTTGGGTAGATCACTACACAAAAGGCAAGGTTCATACACTGCCGCAGGAAGAAAAAGATCAAATGCGACAAGAACGGCGGGGGACTATTATAAAGCTTCTCGAAGCTAAAAAGGACGAAATCGAAGAACCCCCCGTTCAAGGCTTGAAAGAATTCCTGCAGAAATTCCTCCCGGAGCAGTTTCAGAACCCTTACCTTGAAGAAAGATTCAAAATGGTATTCAGAAAGAAGCCTGGATCCTTCAGCAGACGCCTACTCATGGAACTTACAAACGTTACCAAAGCTGAATAGGCAGAATACTACCAACTGATGCTCCGGGAAAGAAGGTCGAAAGTATCCAAATCGAAGATAAAGTCACTCATTTCTATCACCATGTGCAAAAGGGCAAAAGTATACTACCCCGCTATTCAAGTAGAAAGAGAAGACGGCACTATAGATGAGTTCTTCGAGAATGACTTAGACTTCATAAATGTGGACGATGTCGAATTTCTACACGAACGATTGAAAAATCGCATTAAAGGACATATGTCTTGCATGACTGCTTTGGGTGCCTTAGTTCGAAGTATGAATCGCCGATCAATCATAATGTGCTTAAGAGATTTTCAGATGGCGATCGAGAGTGCTATGGTTAAGGTAGGCCTACGTGCACCAGAACAAGATAGTTTTCTTTTAGCCCACCACCCGGCCTACAGAGTTATACTTTCTGGAGATCCAGGTGTCATTTTTGTAAACTACAAGGGCTACAAAAGGTATATGCGCTTAGAGGATCTTCCTTGCTATTCCGATGGTACACTTAGATTGGTTCGAGCTGCTCTTTCAAAGAAAGTACAAGATTATGATGCTCAACCAGATCCTGAACAGAGATGCTCACCAATGGAGATTCAGAACACACTCAGCGGCATAGAATACCTGAACGAGAGGCTACATCTGAGACAAGTAACCAGACGCTTCGACGTCATACTTGGTCTTCGAGAATCTACTGACCATGCCCGAGTTCCAGGACCTCCTAAGTGATCGAAAAGGGGGAGATTGTTAGATTTATTATTTCGATCCTAGGAGTTGTTTTGTAATATTTATTATCATTGTTATTTGTCTTGTATTTACTTCTATGTATTTTATGTTTAAGTTTTAGTGTAGGGGCCAAAGTTGCCAAGTCTTGTAAGATAATTAAAGGAGCCTATAAAAGGCTCCTAGGGTTACCTTTATGAAAAGCACGGTTGACATTTTGAAAGTCTAGCCGCCACTGTTCCATCAATATTCAAACATTCATATTGTCTTCTTCTTTATCAAAACACATTTATTGAGCTTGTTTCTTCATGTGTGTGATGAGAATATCATTGAGGTGCTGAATATATACGGGATTTCAACATAACAGCTTCTCTGGAAGAAAGTTTGTGCTTTGGAGACTCAATAAGAATACCCTTGCCCTTATCTTTTGTAGCAGAAGATGTTACTTGGACTGAGCTGCTAGGAGCCTGAGTTGTTTCTCTTATGACAACTCCAGTTGGTCTTGAAGAAGCAGATTGAGTTTCTAGGCTAACAACTTGAGAAGCTGTTGGTGGACTGTTAGTCTAGATGGTTGAACTGTTGGGGCTGCTTGGACTGATTCTGTTGGAGCTGCTTGGACTGCTTTAGGAAACTCCTGATTCTCCCCCTTTTTGGAAGCATTGGTTTGGTCAAGAGGACCTACAACCTTTGCCACTTGGGTTTGAATCAATCGCTCTAATTGCATGGTCTTATTTCCACAGAGGGTAAACCCTTTATGGAGATAATCCTTTCTCTGATTTTGAGCCGCTTCTGCCTACTTGAGTGCAATGATTTGTGCTCCCTGTGCAGCAATGATGGACTTTTGGTATTCCAACATAGCTACAACAGGTTGTAGCTTAGGATCCGTTAATTACATAAGTTGCAGACTAGCCTCAAGATCAGCAAACGTATGTGGTGCTTGTGATCTATCACTGGCATGAATACCAGAAGTAGAAACCTCTGGGCCCCTCTGTTCTTGGTTCTGGGGACTTCCAGCTGGTGTTTGCACACTTGCTGTTGCCATGGGCGTGGTCTTAATGATGTTGGCACTGTCATGTGCCTCTTGTGCAGAGACAGCAGTAGTGTCAGCCACAGAACCCATATGGACTATCTCTGGTGAGATGTCCACCTCCTGAGTGAGGATGGGAGTGTCCTCAATTGGTTCCCTTTGGATATTTTGTGCAGAAGTGTCCTCCTGCACAGAGTTATTTGGCTCTTGTCTGAGGGCGGAGGAGGAAGGAGCTCCTGGTCCTCTTTTCCTTTTATATAGATATTTGAGTGGGGATGTTGGCTGAACAATAGGAGCAGAAGGCATTTGGGTATCAGGAGGAGTGGGTTGGGGTTCTGGGGGTGAAACAGTAATGATAGGCTGAGCCTGCTCAGGACCCTCTCCTCTGTTTCTTGGAACAATGTTCATCATTGCAGAAGGCAATGGAACATCTACACTCAAAAAATTGGCACTTGGCTTTAAAAGCCTTTTAATAGAAGATAGTGTGTGCCTATGGGAAACATGTATCCTCTTATGTATATTAAAATTGGTGCAAGTTTTTGCAAATATCTCTGCCAAAAAATCGAGGATACATCAAAAATTTCCCATTCTTTAGGGAATGATGCCTTAACATCCCCTGAAAAATCATATTTGAAAAATTGAAGTGTTGGCCTGTTGAAAAGCACACTAAGGCAGTGGCAATATTTGAGGAAAATTCTGACCAACTAGTTCTTTTAGGGCTTATACACTGCTGAATAATATGCACAAGATATTTCCATTTAGGTGAAAAGTGTGCTTTAAAGAAAGTAAAGGAATCAGCAGGACCCCTATATCCAATATTATGAAGACCAGTATGTAACTCATTAAGGGATAGGTCTGTAATACCTGAGGCATCTTGAAGATGCAAATGTTGACGAATGGATTCCTCAGTTACTGTGATGGGAGTGCCATCAATTTTGGATATCAGCGAAGGAACTCCATTGATGGTTTGTACAGAAGCACGGTTCCAGAACTGCTCAATATGAGATATGTATATGGTAGGATTGATATTGAGGGCATGATGGATATGGGAGTGTCTAAGAAAATCCATCATGTCATGTGACGGTTGAAGTTCAGAGTGCTTTAGAGAGTAGGGTAGGCAGTTGTGTTCTTTGACAAACTCCATGGAAGATTAAACGAAGGTTTTAGGGTTTCAAAGAAGAGTGTGTGAATCGTTCAGAGAGAAAAGAAGGCCGTTGTATGAGATTATGTAACTGGTAGTTACAACTGAACGAAACTGGGACCTTTAAAGGTTTTGAAAAGGTTGGGTGCCGCGCACACATTTAAGAAATTACCTAATTAGCCTGCACACTTTGACAGATCAAGTGAGATAACTAACAGTCCGAGAAAATGAACTAGCAGCTTGAGAAAATACTCAAGCTGTTAGTTGAAACTTAGGCATCTTTTAATGAAACAGTGACTCCCCCTTAAATAAGCATATGAATTAGATAATAATGAAAACAAATTAATCCATTTTTACCATACCAATATTTGATACCAGGAAAGTGAACCTTCCTACATCAAAAGGTTTTGTAAATAGATCAGCTAACTGATCATCAGTATGTATTTTGGTAACTTGGATTAATTTCTTCTCATTACAATCCCTTATAAAGTGAAATCTGATGTCTATATGCTTGGTTTTTGGGAATTTCACAGGGTTTTGCACAATGCTGATTGCACTTGAATTGTCAATGTAAATAGGAGTGGATAAGAAGTTCATACCATAGTCTCTCAATTGATTTTGAATCCACATTACCTGGGAGCAGCAGCTTGCAGCTGCTACATATTCTGCTTCAGTGGATGATGTGGAAACAGTTGTCTGCTTTTTGCATTGCCAAGAGACCAGTCTTGCTCATAAGTATTGACATCCACCAGTACCTTTACCTGCATTGACAGTACCTTTACCTGTAACCTTACCTCCTTTTGAGTTGCCTCCAAATGCAACAAACCCTCCATCAAAGCCTTTGAAATTTGACAAGCACTCAGAATTGCCTGTCATGTGCCTAGAGCATCCACTGTCCAAATGCCATCTTGTTTTATGAGGTGACATGTGGTTGCCCTGCACAAATAAAAGCTTAGTTAGTAGAGGAGTAAACCCAAACCAAATTGGTTTTGGGTTGGCCTTGTGCATTGACATAACTAAATACTGTTTTTGACTTCGTATATTTAGTGAGATCCACTGATGGGGTCTTTGGAGAGTATTTAGTGATTATATGAGGTATCCAGGTATTTTGATCATCTTTTATTCCAACAGTCTCAGATGATTCATTAACAGTTCCAGATTGATGCTTAGCAGTCTGATCTGTGATTGTAGTGCTAACAGCTTGAGAATTTGCACTAACAGGTTCAGCATTTGACTTAGCAGTCTGATCTTTTGCATCAGCAGTTTGATCTGAAGATTTGTCCTTGACACACCATATTTGTTTAAAACTTAATTTAGGTTTTGCCAAAACTTGTTTTTTGGTGTGTGGACTGTTTTTTATTAACTTTTGAAAACCTGTGATCAACTGTTTTCTTTGGAACTGTTGTAGCAGAAGGTTTGACCTTTGAATTTTTTACATGAGTAAAACTTGAATTTTTATGAATCACAGTCTGTTTTGCAACAGCTGGGTTATAAAAACAATCCTTGGCCAAGTGATTCTTCCTTCCACAGTGAAAACACCTTTTGACTGTTTGAATTGGAGAACCAGATTTATTTGACAATTTCTGGTTCTTGTTCCTCTGATTTCTCCTTACCTGCTGTTGTTTGGGAAACTTTTGAACACCATGCTTTTGGCATGTGCAGACTGGAACAGTTTTACCCCTTTTATTATTCTTTGAAGAAGATGCAGTGTTACAGTTAGAATGTACAGAAACTTGTGGAGCAGCATTGCATACACTCATCTTCTCTTTTCCTTTCTTAATGGGGGCTTGGATTTCTATAGGTGCACTCATTGTTTTGTGTTCTTTCTCAACTGCTAGACACTCACAGTCTCTATTTTGAATCTGATCTTCTTTAGATTCAGGACTGTTATCAAGGATAGGATCTACAATAGTCATAGACTCATCTAGTGGTTCATTGACAAGTCTATCAGCAACTTCACTCATTGGATGAATATATTTGTTGTTGTATGGAGGTGGAGTAGCCCTGTAGCCTATGCCTTCTTTGGGATTAACCTAAGATTTTACCCTATCTTTAAATTGGACTTCCATTAGGTGTTCCAGCTTTTGATTAGCCAATTTGAAGTTACCTAGACCTATATTGACAGATTCTAGTTTCTTATTAGCCTCTAACACCTTTTGTTCAGTCTCTTCTACCTTTTTATTAAGGGATTCTATTTTCTTATTTAGCTCCTTTTTCTCCCACTCATGATATGTTCTATCATGTCCCATTTGAATCTCATTATCCTTATAGTCATTGATCTGTTTTTCAAGATCTTCTATGGCTTGCATGTATTCATATCTCCTCTCTTCCATCTTAGCTAGAGTTTTGCACATGCTCTCATTATGGTCTCTGTACTTTTTAACCATATTTTTGCATGATTGAGAGCAGAGTTTAGAATTTACCTCAGATGGTAGTTCAGTGGAGGAGACATTTGATGTTTCTGCCATTAGAGCTTGGTTTTGAAACTCTTCCTCTGTCTGATCACTCCAGTCAAACACATTGTCTTCTTGAGAGACAAGTGCTTGTGATGATGAAGCCTGATTAGCCTGTTGAGGCCTTGATGATTGTTGACTTTGAGATCTGCATTCTCTGGCAAAGTGACCAAGTTTATGACATTTGTAACACTCAACTTTTGACTTATCAAAAGCTGGTTTGCCTTCTGTTCTGGCTTGAAAGTTGGTCCTGCCAGTTCTTTTAAGAAACCTTTTGGCTCTCATGGTCAGCATTGCATGTTGCCACTTCAAATCCATCTCCTCATAGTGAGCTTCAGTAGAGTTGCCATCACCACCTGAAAAGGAATCACTGCCATTAGATTTTTCAGAAGACAGAAGAGCAGTATTGTGATTATAAGAAAGAGATTTCTTTTTAGTATCAATCTCAGTCTCAAACACTCTCAGACTGTTGTACAGATCATCCAGTTCTATTTCATCAAGAGTGTCTTTTGTTCTCCATTGTGCAGCATAAACTGTCCATTCTTCTCCAAGAGATCTGAGAAACTTTCTGTTGACTTCATGTTGATCCAGGCTGGCTTTTGCACTTTCCAGTTCACTGATCAGTTTGTTAAACCTGTCAAAAATTTGAGTAAGGTTTTCATTCTTTCCACCAGAAAAGTTCTCATACTGCTGTTTCAAAAGATCCTATTGATTTCTCTTAGTACTGGCATTACCGGCAAATCTTTTCTCTAAAGCATTCCAAAGAGAGTGAGCAGTATAAAACTTTTTGAACTGATGTTGATAAGCATTAGGAATGACTATTTGTAAAAGTGTTAGAGCTTTCACTTCATTCATTCTAGCCTTTCTTTCAAGTTCCGTTTTTGGAGGAGTTTTGACTGGTTTTCCCTCATCATCAAGTTCTGGATCAACTACAGGAGGAAATTCAACAGCTTCCCATATGGCATAATCAATGAATTGAATATGCTGTTGAATCCTGAGTTTCCACATCTCAAACTCAGTGGGCTTGAGCATAGGCACTTTGAGTCCTTGTCCAGATCCACTGCTGCTATTATCAAATTCCATTGCAAAAGATTAAAAATTTAAAAGAAAGCTTTCGACTTTGAAAAACAAAGAACGACCTGTGTCTCTGATACCACTTGTCAGGATCTGAACTTAACTAACCAAGACTAACTGATTTGAATTTATCAGAGTATAAATCCATAATCTTGCTTTGAATCAAAGTTTAATTAAGAAGTTTGCGGAATAACACTTAATTATTTTAACAAAAGCTTTCAGAATCAATAGCAAATAAACAAAAGTAATAATCAAAATTGCTTGTATTGCTGACTTCAATGATTACAATCACCTCTAATCTGTTTGATTAGACGAAGAACACAAACTGTTCTTAGGGTTTTACAACCTTAGAGGCTTATGAAAACTCAAACAAAAAGCAATTACAATCTTGAATACGCAGAAAAACTCCTATATTATAGAAAGACCTATTCTATGTATTTATATTGCTTCTTGATTTGTTTCCTTGAAGGACTCTGACTTCTTTGATAGTAGATATGCTGGAATCTTCGTGTAGATATCTTACCCTCAATATCAGCACTTTCTGTTTGTAAATCTGTTGAGCAGCTTGAATCACTTGACAGCTTGAACAGAGCAGCTTGAGTTGATTTACTCTGGCAGCTTGAACTTTTACACTAACAACTCGAGATTCTTCAACTAACAGCATGAACTTTGCATTTACATAGAAATTCTACTAACAGTTTGAGAAGTCTAACTAATAGATTGAACTACTTAGAATATTTCCCAACATTTTATGTTGAAGAACTTTTGTAGGAATGTAAAGATGAGGGATTGGTTTGATTAGTTCTACTTTCATTTCAGCCTTTGAATAGCTAGACAAAAATCTTCCTCTAGAGTAGGTACTCTATAAGGATAACTCTCATTTAGCTCTTTATATTTAAAAGACGTTTCTTTTTCTTTATTTTCATTTCATTTCTCATCCTCTTGGGTTAAAATTTCTTCCGATGTTTGATAACGAAAGACTTCAACCCAACACCCATATATCTCATGTCATATAAAAGAGGTAAAACTTGCTGAACCTTTTCCAAATATTTAGGATTTTTAAAACCAATTCCTTGTTTGGAATGATAAAACCTAGTTTCTTTGGGTTGGTTTAAATGAATAGTTTGTTTTGTTTGACCCCGTTTTAGATATTCATCATCTAGGGTCTTTATGTGAGAGTACAAACCTATTCTTTCTTCTTCTATCATTTTATATTTTTCCAAACTATATATGTTTTCCATGCTTAAAGACTCTAATTGTTTTGAAAGGATAGATATTTCTGATTTTAAAGAGTTCCTTTCATTAGATAATTTGTCCGTACAAGATTCAAGGTATGTATTCATATCCTGAACATCTACCTTTTCAATTAACATCTGTTTTATCACTTCATGATTATTTAACCACTTCTTTTCATATAATACAGATGATTCTTTTAAGGTTTGGGCTAGATGTTCAGCCTTGACACACTTTTCCTTTTCTACATTAAACCTAGATTCTAGATCAAGTATTTGTGTGTGCAAGTTACATTCATATTGTACAGATAAGTTATTTACATGGTCTTGAATGTAAAAGGAATGTACCTCATGTGCCTCCGAATCTGACGTGGAGCATTCAGGATCTCCAGACTTGACCATCAGACAGGCTATTGGATCCTGCTTTGTCTCCCCCTCAGCAGCCGTGTCTGAATCTGAATATGACGTGGTAGCATATTCGGCCAGTCTAGTGCGATCAGCCGTGTAACAATTCTTTCCTTTATCGTCCTCCTCGTCAGAATATGCATCATCCCAATAATCCTCCTGAGCAACAAGAGCCATTGCATCAGATCTTTTCTTTGCGGCCTCCAGCTTCCGCTCATAGTACCCAACGTCTCTTTCGAACTGGTTTTTGCACTCCCGAGCAAAGTGGCCCGGTTTCCCACATTTATAACATAACCGCTCATCGTTTGCTTTGGGATCATCAGCTCTTAGCCTATCATCTCTTCTTTCAGCCGGCCTCTTGTCAGCTCGGTGAGGTTCACGGCTGTCGTCTCTCCTATTATCTCTACGATCATAGTCCCTCCGATCGTCTCTCCTCTCATCCCTTCGATCATCCCGACGATTGTAGTCTCTTCTATCGTCTTGCATATCATCCCTTCTATCGTCACGACTTTCATAACGATGATCATCTCGATAGTCCCTACGATCATCATATCTCCTTTCATCTCGATCATCTCTCTAATAATCATCCCCCCTACATCTCTACGATAGTCATCTCTCCTCTCATCCACTCTATCATCAGTATACCTCCGCGGGCTTGTATCATACCGAAGCTGATTGTTGGTATTGTTAGAGAAACGTCTTTGTTGAAGACAATTTGACCATAAGGTAATCTGTTCTTGAATCGTTGCCTCTTCTTCATCGTAAGGCTTATGCGGGGGTGAAGCATATCGGCACTGAGATGATGAGGAACCTTGAGCATAGGGTGCAGGAGAAAGTGTCTTGTTGGAAAGTAGGGCAGAGAGTCAGCTGGTTTGATGCCTGTGTTTGCTGATAGTAACAGGGATGCCAATGTGTTAGCCATCTGCTTTTGCTAATCTACATCCCCCTGATACTTTTTCAGTTCTTTGAATACCACATTGATAGAAACATTCAGAAAGTCCAGAACTCGTCTAGTGACACGGCAGACAACTTGCCATTCAGGGGCCAGGGAAGCAAAGAATTGGATGTTGATGTCAACCTTATCTTTCTTGATGTTCAACTTGTTCAATTCGTTCAGAACTGTACAGATGCTGGTGAATGTACCCTGAAGAGACTCCCCATCTTTTGCTCTAAACTTAGTGAATTTTGCGTTAGCCTCCTCAATTTTGGCTCTATCATCTAAATCAGCCCCGAGCAGTTGGACTTCCAGTTCATCTTACATTTTATTAGCAGACATCTTGCTGTCCACTCCTACAAGTATACTGATGGGAAGAACTTAGTAGATGAGATACTATGCCCGTTTGTCTGCATGCTTTCTGTCCCTCTCAGCCTCATTGGAAGGTTCACGTTCTGTTTTTTTTGCTAGAACAGGTGGGTCGGCTTCTGGTTTGGCAGGGATTTCCCGATAGTATATAGTAGGGCCTTCAGTAATGGGTTGGATCATGAGATTTCCATTTGGTTGCATACCAATCAATTTCAGGAATCAGGATTTCCATTGCTCATATTCATCAGGATAGAGAACAGGTGGTCTGTTCTCAGATCTTAGAACAAGAGCTTTTCGGGACATGGTGAATAGTGCTGATTTTAAATAATGAGAACTTGAAGGTGGAAACTGAATTTCGGATTATCAGAACTCGGATGAATAGTGTTCCGTATGAACAGTGTTTCGGAAGGTCTGAACTCAGATGAATTTTGAAGAATTCGGATGATGAGGGATTCAGATCAACAGTGAAATTCGGATGGTGAGAACTTCGGATGAACAGTGAAAAATGGGATGGACTGAACATTGATGGAACAAAATCGGATGGAACGATTCGGATGGATACTTAAAAATTTTTCAACTCAAATTGACCGAATTCGGATAGTGATCCGAAGTTCAGATGGACCGAGATGGAATTCAAAAATGAAGCACAAGTAATTTTAAGTTCTTAAAAATAATTTAACTGAATATCGGATGGTCCGAAGTTCGGATGAGTTTGAAAATGGGTCCGAAATTTGTTATATTTTGGTCCGAAGAAGTCCGAGAAGTGGACCGAATTTGGATCCGAGGAGGTCCGAAGTGTGGTCCGAAATAGTCCGAATTTCAACAGTTATAAAATTTTAGAATATTCAGAATATTGTAACAAGCAGTATTCAGCCTAAAAAATATTTCTAAATGTTTGGAATCATATTTTAAATAGTTTAGGGAATTAAAACTAACCAAAACACTTAAAAATCTATGATGAATGGGACCAAAACCGAAACAAAAAACCCTATATTTCGATGTAAATAATCAGCTTTTCAATGATAAAAACAGGTAATGATTGAACAGAAACAACTCAAAATCAATACATGATGAATAATAGATGATTATATGATGAAGAAACACGAAACACAGAATATGGTGAAGAAAATTTGGATCAAACAGTGGGTATTTAGGAAGAACACGAAAAACACCTTGCAGATTTTTTATCCAAATCAGTTGAAATCCGCCGTTGGGCTCTTATACCAATTGTTGTAAATCGATTTCCCAGTATAATCACAACTTTGTAATGATTTCACCAATATTATAATGCAAACAGAATAATTACTCAATGAATGCAATAATAATGATGAAATAATAATGATGAAAGAATGTTAGAGAGAATGTTTCAAGAATGCGGCGGCTGTATTTCGTAAAACTGAAAGTATGTGTGGGTAACCCTAGGTGGGGTTTCCCTTTACAATGAATTAATTCAAGTTTCCATGAATTACACTTTTGCCCCTCAACTTCTAACATAAGAGATACAATTAAATAAAACACTAGAAATAAATTACAAGGAATCAAACAAAAATAATTATTACAAAATAAAGTCACAAGATCGAAATTAAATATCTAACACTATATAAGTAAATGATAACTTGTGAAAAATCAGCTCTGAAATGACTTTTTGACGTTGAAATTTCAGCTTTTCTGCAGAAAAATGCCCGTAACTTTATTATGGAGTGGAATTGGTTCTCCAGTTCTAAAAATTGTGGATCTCTGTTCAAGCTTCGATTTGACGTATGGTAGGCCTTCTAACGATGTTCCAGTCAAAAGTTATGTCCAATTTAAGCAGCTAAGGTCAAACAGTCAAAAGTATGATGAAACTCGAATGAATAAGGACTCAACTCGAATGAAGAGTAATGAAACTCGAATGATAAAGGATTAAACTCGGATGGTTAAGTGTGAAGCTCGATTGAAACACTATCACACTCGATTGCAAGAGAATGAAACTCGAATAAGATTGATTCAACTCGAATGCGAATTGAATAAAACTCGAATGAACTTGTAATCCAACTCGAATTACTCTATATGATACTCCGATGATGAACAATGAAACTCGGATGACTCTCTATGAAACTCGATTAACACTATGATCAAACTCTGTCAACAAAGCATAAAAGTCGATCAGTAAATGATAAAACTCGGTCAATGAAAGCTTAAAACTCGATCAAAGCTTATCAAACTCGAATGATACACTTTGAAACTCGGTCAAAACTATGAATCTAGTGTCGCCCGAGTTTGAACAGGAACTGATGAAAATCAAGTTTAAAATCACAATTTTCAACAAAAATGCACCAATTGATCCCAAATTTATGTCGAGTGTTTGGTTTTCACACACAAACGCTTTTTGTGAATAGTTTTTGACCAATTTCAGATTAAACACTCTAATTTTGACAAAAAAAACTTGAAGAACACGACTTTTTTAAAAATTCAGAAAAATCCAAATTAAATCTTGTGTGTTTGGAGTTATGATTTGAGACTTATATCATCAGATTTGAAATAAAAAACGTCACCTTTGATTCAATTATCACTTCATTTCATCCACAGAATAAAAAATGTCAATTAATTTTCTATTTTCGAAAAAAAATTGATGTAACAGTGTTTGAAAAATGATTTTTCAGATTCAAAATTCACTCATATTTTTTCATATTTGGCTCTGATATCAATTGTGAATTCAATAGTTCATGCAATTCATTCAACATAAAACACAATATGAACAACAACAACAATTAAGCACAATCTGTTGAATGATTAAGAAAAGAATATTACATTGGATGCATGGTTTCTTGAACCGTACTTCTTCTCTCTATCCAACCGTATGTGTGTATGTAATCCCCCTTGAGAACAGTAGCCTACACTCCTATTTATACACAATACACAAGTATTGTGTATTTACACAAACAACTCCTATACTTTTGAGTATTTACAATACAGCCCCTGAACTTATTAACAATATAATTGTTTACATCTCTATATAATATTTATACCTAACAAAATAAAAAAATTCAACCCATTTGGATTGAAAAAATTAAAAAACCAGAATGGTTCACATTTTCTTTGTTTGGAAAGACTAAAAAATTGTGTGCTTCGTATTTTTTTGTTTGGAATTAAAAATTACTAATTATTCAATTTTTAATCTATCCAAACGAAAAATATTACGATCCATTCAAGTCTTTAGCTTTCCTAAATGACAAAAACTATGACCCATTCATTTTTTATATTTTTTTAACAAAAAAATTATGAACAACTTTGGTTTTTTGATTGTTGCTAACGAATAAATTGCAACACATTCATTTTTTTAGTTTTTAACAACAAAAAAAACTATGAATAATTGCGGTTTATAGTTTTTCTAAATGAAAAATATTGCAACCCATTTTGAATTTTAGTTTTTCAAGTAAAAAAACTATAACCCACTTAAATTGAAAAAACTAAAAAACCAAAATGGTTCATATTATTTTGATCGGAAAAACTAAAAATAGAATTATTCATAGTTTTTTCGTTAAAAAGTTAAAAATTGAAATGATTAGTAGCATTTCTTTCGTTCATATTATATAATCGTGAATAAATAATCGGATATTATTTAACCGTAAATAAATATTTAAAGTATATATAAAAAAATTATAAGGTTATGAAAAACTAAGTGTAAATAAATAAATTAAATTAATTAAAAAATAGTCATTAAAAATACTAATAACATAATTAAATAAACTTTAAATACACAAATGATAAATGAAATTAAAAACTATAGTTTTATTAAAAAATTTCACATGAATCATAAATTAAGTTTATTTTGATATTTATGAAATCTTAAAAAACATAAAAAATAAAAAAAGTTGGTTTAATTTGATATGTTACTGTTATTGAAAAAAATATGAAAAGTTGTCACTATTTTTAAAAACTGAAAAGTTGTTGGTGACCTGCTAAATAGATTAACAGACCACCAATTACCATTATTGATAGAAAAATAAAAGGTTGTTACTATAAACGATAAAAAATATAAAAGTCTGTTATTAATGATAAAATATAAATAATATTACTATTAATGATAAAAATGTCAAAAGTTGTTACTATTTTTGGTCATTTGCCCTAATCCTTATTATTGTATATAATTTATTCTTACGAGACACTTTATTTTTATTATGCAGGTTGTTGCTTGGTTATATCAAGTCAACAAGACTAGTCCTACAACACGTATGAATAAAAGTTTTTTCAAATAGAATTCGTTTGCCATTCGTTACTTTTATGCAGAAACATGTTTACGATTTGATATAATTTCTTTATATAAACATTCATACCTTAGTTATATTAAATATAAACATTAACCAGCATAGCCAGAATATTATTTGATATAAGATTATTATACTTTTATGCAGAAACATGTCTATTGTTACAAGTAGTAGTAGCAAGCTCAAGTTCAGATGATGAAATTGACTTATTAAATCTAATTACTTTTGAGTTTTTTTAAACGACCACACCTTTGTGTTTATTGATAGAATGCCTTGTAGAACTTCAATACTTACTGGGAAAGAGTACGTACGTGAAGTTTTGGGTGGAAATCCTATCATATGTTATGAGTCATTCCGTTAGTCGTACATACTTAACTAAACCCTTGAAAAGACAAACTTAAACATTATATCAATATCTGCGTATTCAATTTAGACCAAACTTTTTTTTATTTTTTAAGTTTTTCTAAGATTTCATAAACTCCAAAATAAACTCAATTTATGTTTCAATTTATTTTATTACATTACTACTATCTTTAGTGACTATTTTTTTAATTTCATTAAATGTAGAGTAAATTACAGAAATGGTCCCTGTGGTTTATGCGATATTACGGATCTCGTCCCAAAAGTTCATTTATTACAAATTTGGTCCCTACTTTCATAGTTTCATCATGGTTTTGGTACCTCCCTCTAACGTCGTTCCTTGCCCGCCGTTAATTCATATCACGTGCGAATCTCTTGAGGGTATTATGGTCATTAACCTACTTCCCTCTCTTTTCTCCTTCTTTGGAAAACGTGTCCAGACACCCTAATTAGAGACTCGTCATCTGCTTCACATTTCACTTTCGATCATTTAGGTTTCAACCATCTGATGCGAAGATCTTTGTCATAGTAAGTTGAAGTCGTTACATTGTGGTTTGTACGAAGTTCATATGATCACGTTGATGAGCAGATACTCTATGGTGAGTTAATCGAAAGCCTATGTTTGTATATTGTTTGTTCTTAGTAAAAATTTAATATCTACATATTAAAGGCTGTATTTGTTGATTTGTGCTTCTTTACACTTCTTTTTTTTACAGAAGATCATCCTACGTTATTTCCAATCAAGCTTTTTCATGATGGGGTTTTTAGTAAGTCACCTGGTAGGAAATATGTTAATGGAAAGATTACTTACAATGATGAAGTAGATTCTGATACATTTTCTATTGATGAGTTGAATGCTATGATTAAAGAAATAGGTTATAATGAAGAGCGGATCATGTATGAGCATTTCAAAATACCTTATGTAGACCTAGACTATTGTTTGAGAGCTTCAGCATGTGACCAAGATATAGATGAACTTGCCAAATATGTTGGAACAACCAAGATTATACAAGTATATATAGAACAATGGGAGACCAAATTAAATACTTATTTTAAGTCTTCGCAGAGTAGTAAGGTTGTAATAGAAGAATTATCTGATGAAACTTCTATAGACCCAAGGAAACTAAAGAAAAAGATGTAAGTGGCTCATGCATGAAAAGACTAATGCTTGAATGGGTTGATGAATCTGACTTGGGCCAGGCTAATGAACCTACTGATTTGGGCCAGGGTAATGAAGCCACTGACTTGGGTGAGGGTAATGAACCCACTGACTTGGGTGAGGGTAATGAACCAATTGTTTTGGGCCAGGCTAATGAACCTACTGATTTGGGCCAGGATAATGAACCTACTGACTTGGGACAGGGTAATGAACCATTTGTTTTGGGCCAGGCTAATGAACCTACTGATTTGGGCCAGAGCAATGAACCTACTGATTTGGGCCAGAGCAATGAACCTACTAACTTGAGTGATGGTAATGAACCAATTGTTTTGGGCCAGGATAATGAACCTACTGATTTGGGCCAGGGTGATATAGATGTTGAATTGAGGCATAATTCATACGAAATGAATGATGAGTTTGACCCGTTTTGGGATGAGTATGTTTTGACTATGGAAACTGGATTTGAACAAAGTGAATTGGGAAAGACAATTGAGAATGAACGAATACAACAAATGGATGAAAATGAAAGTGATGAGAGTGAATTCATTGTGGATGAACAGAAAGAATTAGAAGAAGTGGCAGTTGACATGATGAACTTCAATGTAAACATTGATAAAGATGTTGAATGGGTGGCTGACAGAGACACATAATAGGATGATACAGTGGGTTCAGTAGAAGACGAAACTGTTGATTTGGATGATTTATACAGTGAGTCTGATCACATTGAAAAAAGTAGGAAAATGAGTTTGCAAAAACTTAGAAAGGAGAAGGAAGTCAGTAAGCAGGTACATGTCAAAACCATCTTCTATGTTGGTCAAGAGTTTGGTTGTAAAGATGAAGTAAGGAAGGTAATAAGATTGCATGCTATTGAAACAAGAAGACAAATACATGTGGTTAGAAATGATAGTGTGAGGGTTAAGGCAGTGTGTAGAGGGGGTATACGTTCTTTTGAGAAAGACAGTGGTGGGACCAGTAAGGAATCCAATAAGAAGGGTAAAAATGTGAATTCAAAAGATCATTGTCCTTGGGTGCTACATATTTCTAAAGGCAGACAGGAGGAGACTTGGGTTGTGAAGACATACATAGAGGAACACAAATGTTTACAAAGCATAGAGGCAAGCGTATGTACTGCAACTTTTATTTCTCAACAAATTGAAGAAAGCGTCATTCCTAATCCAGATATTCCCATCAAAGTCTTGCAAGATCAAATACAAAAGAAGTATGAACTGGGGGTTTCAAAAATGAAAATCTTTAGGCCTAAAACAATTGCAGTTAACAAGATTAGGGGTGACTTCACAGGTCGGTATTCTCTGTTGCGTGACTACATAGATGAACTACAGAGAACAAATCCAGGCACCACAGTTAAATTGGATGTAGTCAATCATCCAAACCCATCTGTTCAATCTGTGCAGTTCAAGAGAATCTATATCTATCTCGGTTCCTTGAAGCAAGGATTTGAAAGTGGTATAAGAGACTTGCTAGGTTTAGATGGTTGTTTTATGAAAGGTCCATTCCCAGGACAAGTGTTTACAACAGTTGGTGTGGATCCAAACCATGGTATTTACCCTGTTTCATATGCAATGGTGGAGGCTGAAAATGTAAATTCATGGGAATGGTTTTTGGATTATCTTGAAGATTCTTTAGACCTGTACAAGAATTCCAATTTCACATTCATTAGTGATAAACAAAAGGTAATTTTTATGGTTTTTGCTTCTCTACTTTACATATGGTTTTTGCTTGTCTACTTTACATAGGGTTTTTGCTTGAGTACTTTACATTGGGTTTTTGCTTGTCTACTTTAACAGGGTATCCTACCTGCCATAGCAAAACTTTTCCCCTGTGCTGAACATAGGTTTTGTTTGTGTCATTTTCATGAGAATATGAAACTACAATGGAAGGGAAAAACGTATAAAGATTTGCTTTGGAAGTGTGCCACAGCCACCACAGTGCAAGAATTTCAAAGATGTATGGATGATTTGAAGAAGTTCAATGAAGGAGTTTATAACTGCTTAAAAGAGATACCCCCACAACACTGGTCAAGGTCGCATTTCACTAGTAATGAATTTAGTTGAAATGGAAAATACATACATGTCTTTACCAGTTAATGAACCAATAAATGCATCATTATGATGACAGGTAGACCTCACTGTGATGTTCGCCTAAACAACATGTGTGAGGTATTCAATAGACAACTCATTGATGCAAGGGATAAACCAAAAATTACAGCTTTGGAGTTCATTAGGGAATACTTAATGAGAAGGATAGTTAATGTAAAGAAGGTGATTGAAAAAACTGAGGGTCCACTCACTCCAACTGCCAATAATATGATGAACTCAATCAAGAGTAAACCTGCTCAATACGTTGTGTTATGGAATGGTGGTGAAAAATACCAAGTAAGTGGTCCATGGATGGACCAATGTGTAGTTGATATGGTAGTAATGCATTGTTCATGTAGAAGATGGGAGCTTACAGGCATGCCTTGTAAGCATGTTGTAGCTACAATATGGAACATGTCAGTGAATGGGAAAGGGGTTGGTATACCACAAAGTTGGGTTCACCCATGCTATTTGCTTGAAACATGGAAAACAATATACTCTTACAAGGTTCAACCAATCAATGGCAGGTAAAAATATGTTTAAACATTTTAGGCTCAATATTTTGTGTCTATTATACTAACAAAGTGTGTATAAAAGATATATGTGGATTCCATCAACTTGTCCTATGAAGATCATTCCACTCAAGCATCATAACCAGGTTGGTAGGCCCAAGAAAAAGAGAAAGAAATATGCTGATGAAATTAGCCAACCCATGGTGAAAGGAGGTAAATTGATAAGGGTTTGGAAAAGTGTGACTTGTGCCAAGTGCCATAAAGTTGGGCACAAATCTAGAACTTGTACAGGGTAACAAATTAGAAATGGTAACAGCAAAGGGAAAGGTCAGAAGGCTAAAGCTAAGGCATGTAAAGTACAAGCTAGTGAGGGAGGAAGTCAGGCTGGAAGACATGCAGCAACACAAGCTTGTGAGGAAGGAAGTCAGGCTGGAAGACATGCAGGAACACAAGCTAGTGAGGAAGGAAGTCAGGCTGAAAGACATTCAAGGAAGCAACCAATTCAGAAAGGTGTTATTATCAGAGATGGTATTGTAATCGAATTCCTAGTATATAGTAGCACTCGTATAATAATCACACCAATATTCAAGACAAAACAAAATAATTACTCAATGATTTGCAAGGAATAAAGATGAATGTCAGAGAGAATGTTTGCACAAAAAGATGCGGCGGCTGTAATTCACTATTTCCGTATCGTCTGATTATAGGAAACCCTAGGTGGGTCTCTCTTTACATTGGAATAAAAGCAACTTTGAAACAATTACACTTTGGCCCCCTTAACTTGAAATATAAAGGATACAAATAAAACAAATACTAGAAATGAATTACAAGGAAATTAGCTAAAATAATTATTACAAAATAAAGTCACAAGATCAAAATTAAATATCTAAGAATCTCCCTCTTTTCGATCATTGTGGGTGAACTCGGGCGTGATCCGTTGTTTCTCGGAGGCCAAGGACGACGTCGAACCTTCGAGTCACTTGCCTTAAATGTAGCCTTTCGTTCAGCAGTTCTATGCCACTGAGAATGTCTTGAATCTCCTTTGGTTTGCGTTTAAGTTCAGGGATTGTCTGAGCATCATTTTCAAGTATTCTTTTAGTGAGGTCAGCTCTGACCAATCTGATTCCCTTTCTAGTCCAAAAATATGATTCCCGGCTGCCCCCAATAAAAATTTGAACGCTGGGTAGTGGTCTAGTAGGAAGATATCTTGCTCTGGAGCTCTTAGACCTACTTTAACCAATGCACTCTTAATCGCCATTTGAAAGTGTCTTAAGCACATAACAATGGAGCGGCGATTCATGCTTCTAACAATGGCGGCGACAGCAGTGACATGAGTTACACGTTTCTTAATCTTATTTTTCAATTTGTTGTGTAGAAACTCGATGTCGTCTATGTTTACAAAATTTAGGCCAGTTTCATGCAGTTCATGAACAGATTCCTCCTCTCTGAGCACTTCAAAGGCGGGAGTAGATACTCGGGCTCTTTTATACATATGAATGTTATTGATCTTTACTATCTTTGACTTTGACCAATATTTCTCTTTATCTCTGTTTTCCCTCAACATCATCTGATTATATTCTGCTTGTTCTGCTCGAGATGCATCGGTCATGACCATGAGAAGACGTCTACTGTAAGATTCAGGTCTTTTTCTGAAATCCATTTTGAACCTTTCTTCCAGAAAGGGGTTTTGAAACTGCTCTGACGGGAACTTTCTCAAAATCTCTTTTAGACCTTGGACCGGAGGCTCTTCTAATTCAGCGGGAAGAGCTTCAAGAAGTTTTAAAACTCGAGTCCTCCGATCCTGTTTCATCTCTTCTTTGATCTCTCCAGCCAGAGATTGCACTTTCCCTTTTTAATACCATCGAACCCATTCAATATCCGTTACATCAAACTTTGGAGTAACTTCTCTTGTATCAAAACAGTCTACTGTTCATGGTCCTAATGACTCGGCAGTATGGGCTGGTGGGGTTGATTGAGCTGGTAGGGTTTCTTGGACTGTTGAGGTAGGTTGGACTGGCAGGGTTTCTTTGAAAGCAGTGGATGTGGTTTGGATAACAGATATTATATCTTCTTTAGGCACATGGGTTGGGGAATTCAAAAACTCAAACGAGGATGATGATTTTTTGTGGTGGTTCAGGTTCAGGCTTGGGAGTAATTGGATAATAGTCTTGATCATTATTAGAGTCTGTATCAGACACTAAAATAACCTCAAAATTTTCAAATATTGGTTCATACTCCCTCATAGCCGAGTGTGGATCTAACGGAGCTGGGCCTTCAACCAGAGGATCGTATTCAATCATTTCTTGACCCTCAGAACCTTTTTCCCCAGACCCTTGAATGTCTACTCCCTCTATTTCCGCTCCCCCTACAATAAGCATCTGGTCCTCAGACTGAACTCTTTGACGCTTCTCCCCCTCATGGCGATCAGGGTCGTCCTGATCGTCATGTTTTCTTTTATGGGAGTCAGCCTGAGGACGGCATTGGAGCTCAATAACGGCAGATTCAAGCCGGTCCGTTCTGTTGTTGAGCTGCTCTTGGACTTGTAGAATTAGGCATGTAAGCGCATACATCTTGTCAGAGAGCTCCGAGATTTAGGCTTCGACTGATCAAGTACCTGGTGGCGGCAGATCCTCAGAGGCAAGACCCATACCCTTGCTGAATGATAAAAGAGTGGTATGTCGCTCCTCGGCAGCTTCCTTATGGGCGTCCAGGTCAGCCCGGGTAATAACTCCAGTAGCACAGAGAGCAGCTGTTAACATCTCGAGATGGCCTGATGTTGATGGCATTTGTGTGGCAACATCAGGACTTCCTTCCATCATTTCTGGCTCCATTGTGGGATGCGCAGATCCGGAAGTTTGTTGAGCCGCCACGAAGACGGCTTTTTCGGGGGTGGACACCACGGAGGCGTCATGCTGTGTGGGGGGGTGGGGTGTGAGCTGTGGTCGAATGAATGATGGTCACTGGGGGCAACATGTGACCGGTTTCAACATCACGGCTCTCTGAGTGAGATGGTGATGGAGTATGTACAATATCCCCTTGAAACGAAGTGGTTTCCCTTTGAGGGGATACCAAGTGGATGGTGGGGGTTGTTTCGACCATTGGACTGATAGTCTTATGGAGGGTTGTCTGGCTTTGGGGGCTAAGATCTCCCTCAGATGCAGCTTCTTCATATCTAAGTTGGACAGAGACGGTCCGTTCAAAATTGACCGCCTCTTCCGTCTCACCTGCACCTCCCTCCATTACCTTAGACAACTCACGCTCACCCAAGCCCAAGATATTTTCTACTTCCGCCTCAGCTCCCTCAATCTCACTCATTGTCTCCTCACCTTCGGACTGGTTAGGCTCAGCCAGTGTTGACTGAGCCTCATCTGGATAAAACACCCTTATGTATTCCCTTACCCTCTCGGTTTGAGCAGCTTGTTGTAATACAGATAGCGGAATATTCATCACCGCTATATTGGCATTTGCCGTTGGGATCCTTATCCTTTGAAGTGCGGTGGTGAAATAGACGTCTGCTTCTGGACGCTCATGAATGTCATCGTCTTGGTCCATGGCGAATTGTATGATTATTTGCAGGAACCGTTGGAACGGTATGTACTTACGCCCGCGTCTTGTCCTTTTCTCTAGGACTGCTCTTTTCAAATCTTCGAATAAGAATGCCGCGTAATCATAGTGTCGATCGAACGCAAAGGCGGCAAACATGGCTAAAACTTAATTGGATGGAAGCAGAGTCATGGCCTGAATGTTTCCCGGTGAAACATTTGTTGATTATATTGAACAGTACCCTCTAGTGGGCTTGAAGGTGCTTGTTTCTGAATTCAGATGGCTTGGAGAGTGGGCAATCATATCCGAGTGATTTGATTTCATCAAGGTTTTCTAGAAGGGAATGTATGGGGGCGAAGACAAATTTAGTGACAGAGAAGGCTTCAGCAGGGAGGCGGAGAATGTGGCGGATAGCTTATTGGGTGCTTTTGACTGGAACGCAGTCTATGGTAGAAAGGAAGTGGGGTTTAGCATCAGACACAAAGGTGAGATGATGCCAAAATTGTTGTAGGTATATGGACGTTACAGATATAGCTTTGGTTAGGGCGTAGAAGATTGGGTGGCCTTTGAGGATATCAAAGGTGATATCCTCGGCTTCATGGTGGAGGGTGGAAATGTCAAGTTGCCAATTGTGGGGGGCAAACTCAACATATTGGGATTGGGGTAGAAGTGATTCCTCGGGGAGTTGGCATTATTATTTAGGAGAGGTGAATGGGGAAGGGTTAGGATAATTTTGGAATCCATGAGATCTGAAAACATGCAGCAGTGTTAGAATAGCAGACTTAAAAGAGTAAAACATTGATACTAAGTCTGAGATATGTGTGAATTTGAAATTGTCTATTCTGTTTAAAGCATCGAGTCTTTATTAGTAGAATGTGAATTCTACTGAATAAAGTCCAAAGTCAATCGTTAAGAGACCAATGTTAGAATACACATTTTGACTCAAACACTGATCCTAACTCTAAACAATGGTGCAAAGACTTGGAATATTTTTTAGATTTTTGATTTTTGAGAAAAATGCAAAAATGGAAAAATTTAAAAAAAAATCGAAGTGTTGAATTTCGGATGAGCCGAAATTCGGATGAACAGTGATCCGAACTCGGTTCAATCCAAAATTCAGATGAAAAATATGCATGAAAAATCTAAGCATGGGGACCAAATTTGGATGGCGGTGATAATGGAAATACTTAGAAAAATAATCATGAATGAACAATGCTCTGATACCAATTGTTGGAATCAAATTCCAAGTATATATCAGCACTCGTATAATAATCACACCAATATTCAAGACAAAATAGAATAATTACTCAATGATTTGCAAAGAATAGAGATGAATGTCAGAGAGAATGTTTGCACAAAAAGATGCGGCGACTGTAATTCACTTTTTCTATATTGTCTGATTGTGGGAAATCCTAGGTGGGTCTCCCTTTACATTGGAATAAAAGCAACTTTGAAACAATTACACTTTGGCCCCCTCAACTTGAAGTATAAAGGATACAAATAAAACAAAGACTAGAAATGAATTACAAGGAAATAAACTAAAATAATTATTACAAAATAAAGTCACAAGATCGAAATTAAAATCTAACAGAGGGACTCAGAAGCAATAAGAAATCAAAGACAGGTGAGAATGACTATGTTGGAAAGGGAAAGAAGAAGATGCACTAGTGCAATATGATAGGGACTCAAAAGCAATGACTTGGGGTTATTTTGACTTATTTTATGACTTGGTGTTATTTTTAGTACAATATGCATTTTTTTTTTGTTTATTACGCATTGGATATGCCAAAACCACCATCTGTATGACTTATTTTGTGACAATGACTTGGTATGACTTATTTTGTGTCAATGACTTGGTAATTTTTTTAGTACAATATGCATGTTTTATGTTTATTAGACATTGAATATGACAAAACCACAATCTTTATGACTTGTTTTGCAAAACAGAAAAGGCACAGACATTTCATTCAGTTTGTAAAATAGAAAAGGCAGAAACATTTCTGTAATTTACAACTATTACATAACCAATACCCTTACATAATCAGGTGCCAACAATTACATTTCATTAAGGTTCCAACAATTACATAAGCAATACCCTTACATAATCTGTTTCCAAAAATTTCCAAAAAGGACTATGCATAAACGACCATCTTAAATACTTTTATATAATCAGGTGCCAACAATTATATCCTAGATTACTTTACAAGCGCTTACATAATTAGGTCATAACAATAACTAGTATAAATAAGACCCAACTTCCAACCAAAAGAAATTTCAACCTACGAGCTTTATCTGCACTTGCTTTTAAGGAATCTTCCATTTCATTCTTAGCCTTTAACAGACCTGGGATAATATCCCTAGCTCGATTGCACATTGGTTTATGAACCCAACCGATGAAACTGCATGTAGAACCCTAAAAATCCAAAAGAATGAAATCCAGTATGACATGTTTTCAAGAATTCAAATAATGAGAATACTACTTACGGTTCTTGAACAACAATAAATCGCCTCCCAGGATTTCTAGCAGGCCAAGAAGTCTTCAAAATTGCAATCGATCCACACGAAGTACAAATAACCATTACTCTAATGTATGTGAAAGAATAAAGCAAAAGAAATTTAATGAAACTTCAATCAATACATCAACTATTAATGTTGGAAGGAGAAAAGAGAGGAAAGTAGGTTAATGACCATAATACCCTCAAGAGATTCGCACGTGATGTGAATTAACGGTGGGCAAGGAACGACGTTAGAGGGAGGTACCAAAACCGTGATGAAACTATGAAAGTAGGAACCACATTTGTAATTAATGAACGGTAGGGACAAGATCCATAATATCGCATAAACCACAGGGACCATTTCTGTAACTTACTCTTAAATTTATTTATTTTCAATTTTTATTTTTTCATAACCTTATATCTAATATATATTCTGAATATTTATTTACGATGGGATAATATTTGGTTATTTATTCACAAGTATATACAATATGAACGAAAAAAATACTACGAATCATTTCAATTTCACTTTTTCCAAACGAAAAAACTATGAATCATTCTCTTTTTAGTTTTTCCCAACAAAATAATATGAACTATTTTGGTTTTTTAATTTTTCGATCTAAATGGGTTGTAGTTTTTTTATATAAACAACTAAAAATAAAAATTGGTTGCAATATTTTCAAGCAGAAAGACTATAAACCACAATTATTCATAATTTTTTGTGTTGTTAAAAATTGTAACACCCCGTATTTGAGAAATATTACGTGGATTTAATTTATTGATTGTTAAATTATAAAAAATATTGAGACTAATTTTGATTTTTTGTTTTTTAAATAAAAAACTATGACCCATTTAGATTGGAAAAACTTAAAATTGGTACGATTTGTATTATTTTGTTCGGAAAAACTAAAAAATAGGATGGTTCATAGTTTTTTAGTTTGAAAAAGTGAAAATTGAAATGATTCATAGTATTTTTTCATTCATATTATATATAATTGTGAATAAATAATCGAATATTATCTATCCGTAAATATTCGGAATATAAATTTGGTTTATTTTGGTGTTTATTGAATATTTGAAAACATAATAAAATAAAAAATTATATGTTTTAATTTGATATGTTACTATTATTGATAAAAATCTGAAAAAATGTTACTATTTTTGATAACTGAAAAGTTGGTGACCTGCTAAACAGGTTTGCAGGTCACCTCAATTACTATTATTGATAGAAAAATAAAAAGTTGTTTCTATAAATGATAAAAAATAAATAATGTTATTTCTAATGATAAAAATGTCAAAACTTGTTGTTGAGAAATATTTTAAGTATGTCAAGCTGTTAGTTAGATTTCTCAGACTGTTAGTAGTTTTTCTGTGTATTTACAAAGTTGAAGCTGTTAGTTGAATAAGTTCGAGCTGCTAGTTCAAAAGTTCAAGCTGCCAGAGTTAAAAGTTCAAGCTGCTCAACAGATTAACAACAGAAAGTGCTGAAATTCAGGAAGTGATTTATATTTCAAGATTTGAATATCTTCCAAGCATATCTACTACCAGAGAAATCAGAGTTCCTCAAGGAAACAAATTAGAAGGCTATATATATAGATAGACTAGGTCTTTCTATTGTAAGTCTGTACGTGCAAGTTCTGTAATTTTGTGTTTCAATTGTAATTGCTTTCTGATTAAGTTTCTCAAGCCTCTAAGGTTGTAAAACCCTAAGAACGGTCCGTGTTCTTTGTCTAATCAAACAGATTAGAGGTGATTGTCATCAGTGAGTTTGGCAATATAAAAGATTTGATTTTTGATTATATTTATTTGTTATTTATTCTGAAAGTTTTTCTGAAAACAATTAAGTGTTATTCCGCAAACTTCTTAATTGGACTTTGATTCAATACAAGGTTATTGGTTTACACTCTGATTTATTCAAACCAGTTAATCTTATGTGGTAATTTGATCTTGACAAGTGGTATCAGAGCCACAGGTTTTTGTTTTCAAAGTAAGAAATTTCTTTTAAAAATTTTATTTTTCTTAAATAGAATTTGAAAATAGCAATAGTGGATCTGGGCAAGGACTCAAAGTGCCTATGCTCAAAGCCACTGAGTTCAAGATGTGAAAACTTAGGATTCAACAACACATTCAATTTATTGATTATGCCATATGGGAAGCTGTTGAATATCCTCCTGTAGTTGATCCAGAACTAGATGCTGAGGGTAAACCTATAAAAACACCTCCAAAGACTGAACTTGAAAGAAAGGCTAGAATGAATGAAGTGAAAGCTCTTACTCTTTTACAAATAGCCATTTCTAATGCTTATCAACATCAGTTTAAAAAGTTCTATACTGCTCATTCTCTTTGGATTACTTTAGAGAAAAGATTTGCTGGCAATGCTAGCACCAAAAGGAATCAAAGCGATCTTTTAAAACAGCAGTATGAAAACTTTTCTGGTGGCAAAAATTAAAACCTTACTCAGATTTTCGACAGGTTTAATAAGCTTATAGGTGAACTAGAGAGTGCCAAAGTCAGCCTGGATCAAGATGAAGTAAACAGAAAATTCCTTAGATCACTTGGTGAAGAATGGACAATCTATGATGCCCAATGGAGAACCAAAGATACTCTTGATGAAATAGAGTTGGATGATCTTTACAATAGCCTGAGAGTGTTTGTGTAACACCCTCTAATCCCAGCTAAAAGCCACGTCATTTACAATACACAGGTGGCATTAACGCATATGAAATCCATCACACATGTCAGAGGTTTACACAAACATGGATTAATTAAAACATTTCACAAACATGAACGACACCGCTTAATGTTCAACCCAACATATGAAACCCGACCCAGACCCAAATATTCACATACAAACCAAGTATCATTTATCCCAAAGTTTTCAAGAGAGTAGTCACATACAGATAACAAAAGCAGGATCTCTCGGCAACAGCAATTCAAGCTCCTATCGTCGCTCAGGAGCTGGCGGTCCTATCTTCGGTTCCCCTGATACACACATCAGACTCGAATACATAAGCTTCGCAGCTCGTGAGTACACAAGGGTTAGACACTGCACAGTTCACATAATCACATATCACATGTCACATGGCAGCCCTACACTACACGGCATAACACATGCCAGCGAGTCTCTAATTAGAGACCCTAGAGATCCAATACAAAAAGAGATACTCATCTCAGTTGGGGAATCCCTCCCCCCTGGAGCCAAGCCAGGCCCGTGGAGGCTAACAGAAGTAACGGCAGCACATATATATATGGGAACCCTACACAGGATTAAACTGAGCTACACTGCTCCCGCGATAACCCACCGCGATAAACTATAATGGATCTCATCATATATATATATAACACATATAAAGAAAGAAGGATCGTGCCTGAGGGGCAACTCGCAGTGCCCAACACAATCACAACAATAATATATGCACATATTATGACTCGATAAAAGTAGGCCCTTTGAAAAGAACTCGTGTACTCACCTGGTTCACCCTGCACAATCTCCCTAACTGATTGATCCGAACCCGACCCGTAACAGTCTCTAACAGTCCCTGTACACAAAATAATTCTCCCCAGATTAATCCCAATTATCCCATAACTGATAACATACCCAAATGAACCCCACAAAGCAACCCAACGGACCCCCAAAGCCCAAACCGACCCAAGCCCGCAGAAGCCAGATCGCGGCCGCACTGGCCCGATTGCGGCCCGCGCTCCCCAAGAACATCGCGGAAATCGGGGTGTTACAAATCCTCTCCCCTTACAAAGATTCCATCCCGGAATCTAACTCTGGCTTTGAAATAGGAAAGGATAGCGACTCCGCATCTCAGACTCGGGCTCCCAAGTTGCGCTGGTACCCTTATGATGTCTCCATTGAACGAGTACCAATGATATCTCCTTATTGCTCAATTTCTTCACTTTCCGATCAGTAATCATCTCTGGCTTCTCAGCATATCTCAACTGATCATCCACGGATATCTCTGACAAAGGCACATACTGATTCTCCTTCGCTAAACACTTTCTCAAATGGCTCACCTGGAATGTATCATGAACACCGACTAACTCAGGCAGCAATCTCAACCGATAAGCCTGATCTCTGACTCTGGCTATGATCTCAAATGGCCCTATATACCTCGGACTCAACTTGCCCCGGTGCCTGAATCGGATAACACCCTTCCACGGAGACACTTTCAACAACACCTGATCCCCGACACGGAACTCCAGCTCGGAAGTACGGCGGTCAGCATAACACTTCTGACGGCTTTGTGCAACACGCATATGCTCACGGATCACAGCTACTTTATCACTCGTTTCCTGAAGTAGCTCGGGCCCGCTGATCGGTCGCTCACCGACCTCACCCCAACACACTGGGGTTAGGCACCTACGGCCATATAACGCTTCAAATGGTGCCATCTTAATCGAAGCATGGTAGCTATTGTTATACGCGAACTCAACTAATGGGAGATGCACATCCCAGCTACCTCTGAAGTCTATGGCGCATGCTCTCAGCATATCCTCAAGTGTCTGGTTGGTGCGCTCGGTCTGCCCATCTGTCTGAGGCCTATAAGCTGTGCTCAACTGAACCCCGGTACCCAGCTCTTTCTGGAAACTCTGCCAGAACCGCGAGGTGAAACGAGTATCGCGATCAGAAGTAATCGACTTCGGGATCCCATGCCGTGATACTACCTCATCAATATACAACCGCGCTAGCTGATCCATTGTGATCGTACCCCGAATAGCAAGAAAATGCGCACTCTTAGTCAACCGGTCCACTATGACCCAGATCATGTCGTTCCCACGCACAGTACGAGGAAGTCGGACGATGAAATCCATCGTGATGTGGTACCACTTCCACTCGGGGATCTCCAGTGGCTGTAGACGGCCGTGCGGCTTCTGGTGCTCACTTTTGACCCGCAAACACGTCATACACTGTTCGACATAACGACCTACGTCCCTCTTCATGCCCGGCGACCAGTAGAACTCTCGGAGATCTCGGTACATCTTGGTGCTCCCAGGATGAATAGACAACCTCGACTTATGCGACTCATCAAGGATCAACTGTCGCAAGTTCCCAACTCTGGGAACCCAAACTCTGCCTCTCAGCGTATATACCCCTCGGTCATCCCTGACCAACGACACTGTCTGCCTAACTAACCTTTCCCTCTTCACATTCTGCTCCCGCAGACCCTCTATCTGTGCCAATCTCAGACTGTCAATCAGGGTAGAGGTGATCTCGAGTCTCACAGCTCGAGAGGTAATCGTCTGAACACACGCCTTACGACTCAAGGCGTCAGCAACTACGTTCGCCTTCCTAGGATGATACTGTATCTCACAGTCATAATCTTTCAGAAGCTCTAAACTGCGTCTCTGTCGCATGTTCAACTCCTTCTGACTGAAAAGATACTGGAGGCTCTTATGATCAGTATAAACAACAAACTGGGACCCATAAAGATAATGTCGCCATATCTTTAACGCAAAGACTATGGCATCCAACTCAAGATCATGGACAGTATGATTCTCTTCATATGTCTTCAGCTGTCTTGAAGCGTAGGCAATCACCTTGCCCCGCTGCATCAATACACAACCCAGCCCTGTCCCTGATGCATCACAGTACACATCGAAGTCATCCGTACCCTCGGGCAAAGCCAACACCGGCGCCTGACATAATCGAGCTCTCAACTCGGCAAAGGCAGTCTCCTGCTCGTCATTCCACTCGAATGGTACGCCCTGCCGTGTCAATCTCGTCAACGGCATGGCTATCCGCGAAAAGTCCTGAATAAACCGTCTGTAGTAGCCTGCCAATCCCAGGAAACTACGGATCTCTGGCACGGTCTTAGGCTGCTCCCAACTCATCACAGCCTCGATCTTCGCGGGATCCACTTTGATGCCCTCGCTGCTCACAACATGCCCCAAGAACTGCACCTCTCGGAGCCAAAACTCGCACTTCGAAAATTTCGCATATAGTCTCTCTCTCTGCAGCACGCTCAGAACCTCCCTCAAGTGCTGCTCATGCTCCTCACAGCTCCTCGAATAGATCAATATGTCGTCTATGAATACGATCACAAACCGATCCAACATGGCTCTACACACCCTGTTCATCAAATCCATGAAGGCTGCGGGTGCGTTAGTCAGTCTGAATGGCATGACTAAGAACTCGTAGTGTCCATAGCGCGTCCTGAAGGCTGTCTTGGGCACATCCTCTTCCCTGACCTTCAGCTGATGACATCCCGATCGCAAATCAATCTTCGAGAAGAAGCTAGATCCCTGTAGCTGATCGAATAAATCATCAATCCGCGGAAGTGGATATCTATTCTTCATCGTCCCTTTATTCAGCTCTCGATAATCGATACACATTCGCATGGTACCGTCTTTCTTCTTCACAAACAACATCGGTGCTCCCCACGGTGATGAGCTCGGACGGATAAATCCCCTATCCAGCAACTCCTGAAGCTGAGTCATCATCTCTCGCATCTCAGTGGGTGCCAGCCTATAAGGCGTCTTCGCAATCGGCACCGCTCCAGGGATAAGATCGATCCGGAACTCTACCTGGCGATCTGGCGGTAGCCCAGGTAGCTCATCTGGGAATACCTCAGGGTAGTCTCGCACTACAGGTACATCCCCTACCTTCGTCTTCTCTTTCTGGGCGTCAATCACATAAGCGAGGAAGGTTTCGCAACCTTTCGTCACATATCTCTGAGCTCTAACCATCGAGATGATCCCAATCTCGCCCTTTCGTCTCTCCTCGTAAACTGTGACGACCTCGGTCTCAGAAATCGGTATCCTGATCATCTTCTTAGCACAAAGAATATCTGCCTGATGGGCTGTCATCCAGTCCATACCGACGATCACATCGAAGCTGCTGATCTCAATAGGCAGTAGATCGATCAGGAATCAGTGAGTATCAATCTCAAGTACACACTCTCGATATACACGGCTCACTAACGCGGTACTGCCATCTACCCTCTCGACAATCAATGGCACAGATAACACAGAAGGGGCAACAGTAAAATAAGCACAGAAGGACACTGACACATATGAGCGATCGGCTCCAGAATCAAATAAGACTCGCGCACGCAAGCCATTCAGAATATACGTACCCGTAACAACATCTAGAGCATCTCTGGCCTCCTCAGCTGTGGCCTGGAACACTCGGCCCCTGGCTCTCGGAGCTGCATCCCTGCGGGAGGTGGAAGAAGAAGGCTCGGCTCTAGCACCGCTCGTGCTCGCCCCCGGTACGGCTGGTGCTGTCTCTGGACAATCCCTCATGCGGTGACCTGGCTTCCCACAGCGGAAGCATAACGCCTCTGGGGCTGTGCAGGCTGTGGCTGTATGGCCGAACTGGCCATATCTAAAACACCGGAACTGATCACTGGCACATGGTCCGGCATGCCTGCAGTGACATCTCGGACAATCTCGCTCCCCAGACGAACTGTCGGCTCTGCTCCCCGATGCTCGGGACCCCTGCCCGACACTGCTCTGACTGGCCGCATGACTGTCTCTTTGGCCCTGACCTCAAGATCTGTCATCCCGACCTCTATCTCTACCTCTGTCTCTGCCCCTGTCTCTCCGCGAACCCGAACCCTGCTACTGATGACGGCCCTGCTCGGGCTGCTGCTGCTCCCTCGGCTCGCGCCAATAACTGGACTGCTCAGAAGTCCCTGTGCGCTGTCTCTGGGTGGGCGGCTGCTCTCGCTGCCTCTCAATCTCTCGCTCTCTCATGCGAGCTAACTCTAGCGCTCTGGCGAAAGATGACGTCTCCTGCAGTCCCACAAACTCCCTGATATCTGGTCTCAGGCCGTCAACAAAGGCATCGGCCTTGCGCCTCTCTGTATCCACATGCTGCGGCGCGAACTGGGAGTACTCATTAAAGCGATCCACATACTGCTGCACGGACAGATCCCTCTGCTGTAAATGGAGGAAGCGGCGCTCCATCACTCTCTGCTCATCTCGGGGCGCATACTGAATCTCGAACATGTCCTTAATCTGAGCCCAGGACATCGCATATGCACGAGAATCAGACATGGAAGACTCGATAGATCTCCACCACTGTGAGGCTCCACCCCTCAACTGATACGTGGCATACCCAACCATATCCTTCGGGTCCAAATGAGCAACCCGAAAAGCAGACTCGATCTCGCGCTCCCACGCGAGTGCCATCCCTGGCTCACCCCCGCCTCTGAACTCTGGAGGATTCCCAGTCATGAAATCCTTAAACGAACCCCCTCGCTGAGATGTAGACGAAGAGGCACCCGTGCCCGTATCCTGACCACCCCCAGCACGTGGTCCTATACCCTGACTCTGTTCCCTCTCCTGCTCTCTCTGCTGTCTATAGAACTCTGTGACGACCTCAAGCAACTCTGTCTTGCGGATATACTCATCACCCGGCGGCTTACCCGCACCTGAACCCTCTCCCTGATCTGCCATACTGATCTGCACAAAACAAGGCAAGTAAGCACAGAGATAAGTCTCCCAGCGTTATACACTAAGCCAGGATAATTAAATCCTCTAGTATCCGTCACCGGAATACTTCCAAAGAATCTGAACACGGTCTAAGTTCAAGCATCCCCCGATGCCCAATACTAAAACCACAAGCTCTGATACCATACATGTAACACCCTCTAATCCCAGCTAAAAGCCACGTCATTTACAATACACAGGTGGCATTAACGCATATGAAATCCATCACACATGTCAGAGGTTTACACAAACATGGATTAATTAAAACATTTCACAAACATGAACAACACCGCTTAATGTTCAACCCAACATATGAAACCCGACCCAGACCCAAATATTCACATACAAACCCAGTATCATTTATCCCAAAGTTTTCAACAGAGTAGTCACATACAGATAACAAAAGCAGGATCTCTCGGCAACAGCAATTCAAGCTCCTATCATCGCTCAGGAGCTGGCGGTCCTATCTTCGGTTCCCCTGATACACACATCAGACTCGAATACATAAGCTTCGCAGCTCGTGAGTACACAAGGGTTAGACACTGCACAGTTCACATAATCACATATCACATGTCACATGGCAGCCCTACACTACACGGCATAACACATGCCAGCGAGTCTCTAATCAGAGACCCTAGAGATCCAATACAAAAAGAGATACTCATCTCAGTTGGGGAATCCCTCCCCCCTGGAGCCAAGCCACGCCCGTGGAGGCTAACAGAAGTAACGGCCGCATTTATATATATGGGAACCCTACACAGGATTAAACTGAGCTACACTGCTCCCGCGATAACCCACCGCGATAAACTATAATGGATCTCATCATATATATATATATATATATATATATATATATATATATATATATATATATATATATATATATATATATATATATATATATATATATATAACACATATAAAGAAAGAAGGACCATACCTGAGGGGCAACTCGCAGTGCCCAACACAATCACAACAATAATATATGCACATATTATGACTCGATAAAAGTAGGCCCTTTGAAAAGAACTCGTGTACTCACCTGGTTCACCCTGCACAATCTCCCTAACTGATTGATCCGAACCCGGCCCGTAACAGTCTCTAACAGTCCCTGTACACAAAATAATTCTCCCCAGATTAATCCCAATTATCCCATAACTGATAACATACCCAAATGTACCCCACAAAGCAACCCAACGGACCCCCAAAGCCCAAACCGACCCAAGCCCGCAGAAGCCAGATCGCGGCCGCACTGGCCCGATCGCGGCCCGCGCTCCCCAAGAACATCGCGACCGCGCTCGCGTCGAACAGCAGACCCCCTGTTTCTGTTTCTGTTCTGTCCAGGGATGAACTCATCCCCCTAACTCGATTCCAGCAACCAATATTCACACATAAGTTACCAAAACACTTGTACAACATAGTTACACCAATTCCCAACATATCACAATGTTTAACACACAAAATTAGATTCAAAATTGGAGATTTACTCACCTTGAACTCAAGAACACCACAAAAGGCTCCCAATCCGATTTTCAACACTTTAACCACTTGATTCAGGCTTCAATTCTGGCTCCAGCAGCAGAGAATTCACACACACACTTCACTTCACTATTTTGCACAAAGGAATGGATAAGGAAGAACGTCATACACATATACGTAACTAAACGGATCCCGTTATATCGCGGGTTCGACACCGATACCCCACCCCAATATCAAAAAATCCACTATTTATATCAATAAATCACATTTAATCTCGTGAATCCATAAATATAATTTATCCATTAAAATTATATCCCGAATCCACGTAATTCCCCGTCCCGACACGTATAATCCCCTATACGGGACGCAATTGGACCAACACAATAATCACTATTATAATTAGTCAATAGGATAATTACACGTACCTGCTCGGAAATCGGGGTGTTACAATTTGAATCTGAGATTGAATATAAAAAGAAATCATTTTCTTACAATCACAACACTGCTCTGCTGTCATCATCATTAACTGATAAATCAAACTGTTGTGACTCTTTTTCAGGAGCTGATGGTAACTCTACTGAAGTTCATTATGAAGCTTTTGTTACAAATGATGGACTGTTTGCTCTTAATGTTGAAGATTTAGAACAAATCCATCCAGATGATTTGGAAGAGATGGACTTGAAATGGCAGCATGCTATGTTGACTATGAGGGCCAAAAGATTTCTAAAAAAACTGGCCGACCAAACTTTCAAGCAAGATCAGAAGGCAAACCAGCATTTGATAAATCAAAAGTTGAATGCTTTAAATGCCACAAGCTTGGCCACTTTGCTAGAGAATGCAGATCCCAAGGTCAGCAGCCACCAAGACCCCAACAAACTAATCAAACTTCATCATCACTAGCTCTTGTCTCTCAAGAAGACAATGTGTTTGACTGGAGTGATCAGACAGAAGAGGAGTTTCAAAATGAAGCTCTCATGGCAGAAACATCCAATGTTACTTCCACTAAACTACCATCTGAGGTAAATGCTAAACTTTGTTCTCAAACATGCAAAAATATGGTTAAAAAGTACAGAGATCCTAATGAGAGCATGTGCAAAACTCTAGCTAAGATGGAAGAAAGGAGATATGAGTATATGCAGGCTATAGAAGATCTTGAAAAACAGATTAATGACTATAAGGATAATGAGATTTAAATGGGACATGGTAGAACATATCATGAGTGGGAGAAAAAGGAACTGAATAAGAAAATAGAGACCCTAAATAAGAAACTAGATGAGGCTGAACAGAAGGTGTTAGAAGCTAACAAGAAAATAGAATCTATTAATATAGACTTAGGTAGCTCAAGCTGGCCAATCAAAAGCTAGAACATCTGATGGAGGTCTAATTTAAAGATAGGGTAAAATCTCAACTCAATCCCAAAGAAGGTATTGGATACAAAGCCACTCCACCTCAATACAATAACAAATACATTCATCCCATGAGTGAGATTGCTGATAGGCTTGTGAATGAACCATTAGATGAAACAATGAAAACTGTAGATCCTATCCTTGAAGACAGGCCTAAATCTAAAGAAAAACTGATTCCAAATGAAGGCTATGAGTGTAAAGAAGTTGAGAGTCATTCCAAAACAATGAGTGCACCTATAGAAACCCCTACTTCCAGTTTCATCAAAAAACTCAGTGATAAAGGAAAAGAGAAGATGAGTGTATGCAATAATGCTCCACATGTTTCTGTACCTTCTAACTGTAATATTGCATCATCCTCCAAAACTAATAAAAGGGGTAAGATTGTTCCAATATGCACATGCCAAAAGCATGGTGTACAAAAGTTTCCCTCACAACAGCAGGTGAGGGGAAATCAAAGGAACAAGAACCAATTATGGTCCAACAAAACTGGTTCTCCAATCAAAACAGTCAAAAGCTGCTTCCATTGTGGCAGGAAAAACCATTTGGCCAGGCATTGTCTATATAAACCAGCTGTTGCAAAATAGACTGTGGTTCAAAAACAGAAAATTGTTCAAAACTCAAAAAATTCAAAAGCCAAATCACCTTTCACACCAGTTCCAAAGAAGACAGTTGATCGCAGGTACTTAAAAGTCAACAAAAGACAGCCAACACACCAAAAACACATTTTAGCAAAATTCAAAGCAAACTTAAAAAGATATGGTGTGTTAAAGGCAAAAACACAGATCAGACAGTTGATGCAAGTGTTGAGACTATTAAGTCTAAAGTTGGAACTCGTAGTGCAAATTCTGAAGCTGTTAGCACTAAAAACCCAGTTCAAACTGCTAAGTCTAAAACTGGAACAGGTAGTGGATCTTCTGAGACTGTTAATGATAAAGTTGTAAAGAACACCTGGATACCTCATGTCATAACTAAATGTCCTTCACAAAATCCACCAGTGGATCTTACTAAGTTTAAAAAGACACAAACAGTGTTTAGTTATGTCAATGCACAAGGACAACCCAAAACCAATTTGGTTTGGGTTTACTCCACTACTAACTAAGCTTTTTCTGTGCAGGGCAACCACTGGACCCAACATAAGACATGATGCCATATGGACAGTGGATGCTCTAGGCACATGACAGGAAATTCTGAATGCTTGTCGAACTTCAAAAGCTTTGAAGGAGGGTTTGTTGCATTTGATGGAAATTCCAAGGGAGGTAAAGTAACAGGTAAAGGTACTGCCAAAGCTTGCAATATGATCTTCAATGATGTTTTGTATGTTGAACAGCTGAAGTACAATTTACTAAGTGTGTCTCAAATATGTGATAAACAAAATATTGTTTTGCTCACAGACTCTGAGTGCATTGTCCTTTCAAAAGATTTTAAAATCTCTGAAAATCTTGTTTTACTTAGAACACCAAGAAAGGACAATGTCTACTGTTTGGACACAGATCTTTTATCCAAATCAAATATCTTAAGCTGTTTGATATCCAAAGCATCATCCAATGAGTCTGCTCTTTGGCACAGAAGGATGTGTCACATGAACTTCAAATCTATGAATGTCTTAGTCAAAAAGAATTTGGTAAGAGGTTTACTACAAAAGGAGTTCATATGTGATGATCATTGTGTAGCATGTCTTAAAGGCAAGCAACAGAAATCTTCTCATAAGGCCAAAGAAGTAAATTCAATCTCATCTGCTCTTCATCTTATTCATATGGATCTTTTTGGTCCAACATCTGCTTTGAGTTTGAATAAAAGAGCTTACTGTTTAGTCATTGTTGATGATTTCACCAGATTTACATGGGTTTACTTTCTTAGAACTAAGGATGAAACTGCTGAGCTAGTCAAATCCTTTATTCTTAAGATAGAAAACCAATCAAATTTAAAAGTTAAGGTGATCAGGTCAGACAATGGAACTGAGTTTAAAAATCTTATCCTAAATAGTTTCTGTGAGTCTAAAGGCATTGCAAGACAATATAGTGCACCTAGAACACCACAAGAAAATGGTGTAGCTGAAAGGAAGAATAGAACTTTAATAGAGGCTGCTAGAAACATGCTAGCTGATTCCAAACTGCCAATGACCTTTTGGGCAGAGGCAGTAAATACAGCTTGTTATGTGCTAAATAGAGTTCAAATTGTTCAGTCACAAGGGAAAACTCCATATGAGTTATTCCATCACAGAGTTCCCTTAGTAGCCTTTCTAAAACCTTTTGGTATGTTCACAAGCCATAACCACGCATTCATCAAATTTTACATTTACGCTTTCATTGACTGTCTTGGTCCGCTTGTTGTAGACCCGGAAGGCTACCGACTCCTTCGAATACCCAATGAAGATACCTTCGTTAGCTTTTTGATTAAATTTTCCTAGATTATCATTGTCATTTAATATGAAGCACCTGCATCCAAAGACATGGAAAAATTTAACATTAGGTACCTTTTTCTTTATTAATTCCTGTATGGGGTCTTTCCGAATCTTTTATTGATTATTGATCGGTTCTGCGTGAAACAAGTTGTCGCAACGGCTTCAGCCCATAAAAATAATGTAAGATTGGAATATGCCAGCATCATTCTTGCACATTCCACCAGTGTCCGATTTCTTCGTTCAACGACACCATTCTGTTGTGGAGTACGGGCGGCTGAAAATTGATGTGTTATTCCCACAGAATTCAGAAATGATTCGAGAGATTTGCTCTTGAATTCTGTCCCGTTATCTGATATGATGATCTGAAAGAATTCTTCGGATGAAGTCTATTATGATTTCGGTAGCATCAGATTTAGAATGCAGGAAGAAAACCCATGTGTATCTGGAGTGGTCGTCGACTATTACCAACACATATCGTTTCTTGTTTATACTTTGTACTCTCATTGGTCCGCACAGATCCATATGTAGCAATTCCAGTGCTCTTGTTGAAGAGTGTTCTGTTTTGGACTTATGTGAAGCTCTAGTCATCTTTTCTTTTTCACAAGCGGCGCATAACTCCTCCTTTTAAAATTTGAGAGTTGCTAGCCCTTTAACTAACCCACCTTTTGCTAGGTTGGTTAATTCGTTAAAATTCAGATGTGAAAGACGACGATGCCATAGCCAAGATGTTTTAGACGTTGCTTTTGACATTAAGCAGACATCCTTTTTCAGATTGATTGAGACTAGGTCAATTGAGTACAAGTTGGTTTTCCGGTTCCTGCAAGGATTTCTTTTCCTTCTCCAGATCTTATGCTGCACCGATTAGCTTTAAAGTTGACCTCTAATCCTTTATCGCAGAGCTGTCTAATGCTGAACAAGTTGTGACCAAGACCGTCAACGTAGAAGACTTTCTGAATAGTAATCTTATCGTACGCAAGACTCCCATAACCTTTGATCAGACATAATTGATTATTTCTGAATCTGACCGTCCCAAAGAACTTTTCTACAAAGTTAGTGAGTGTTTCTCTCTGTCCGGTCATGTGCTTTGAGCATCCGGAGTCAAGGTACCATACATGATCTACCTATAAGACGAAATAAAACATGATGTACTCACTTATAGTTGGGAACTTTTGATTTTGGTAAATCATGCAGTTGAGTATGCTTTTTCTCATCAGATATGTCTTTTATTTTAGGTACCACTTTTTAACAGTTCTTTTTGGTATCCACTTTTGTACAATTCGCGGTGGAACTGTTTCTGAAAGTTGGTGCTTTGAAACCTTTTTTTGTTTGAAAGATGGGTCCTTTTTCTTTGGTTGCCATACAATCTTATCACATTTTGCATGCAGTGATTTACACGAAACAGAATTCAAAGCAATTAAAGCAGTTCGAAAGTATTTAATACAAGATTTATCAGTAAATTTATTATTATAGACAGATTTTTCAAATTGTCTATTTCTATCTGTAACAACATTTTCCTTCACTCTTCCGCTCTTGTTTTATATTCTTGTTTTTCTTTTCTCTCTACTTCTTTGGCCATTCTTGCTTCCGAGAACCTTTCACAATATAATCTGACATAGAAGAAACACGAGAATTAGTGATTTAGAAGATTGTTTCTTCTGTAAAGGTCTCTTACCTTTTGAATTTTGGACTTTGAGTGCAATAGAGTCCTTTGTTGAAGATGATTCACCTTTTTCATATTTAGGAGTCACAAAAGTAACTTTTGTTTTCTCCTTCTTTGGTTGTAAACTTGGTGAATTTTCACATGATTTCTTTGAATTAGTAGATATTCTTTGCAGAATTCTAACAGGTTCTGTAAGGTCATCAGATTGTTTGTTGTGTAAAGGTTTTACAAACTCATCTATTTTAACAAACATATCTTCTAATGAGTTAAAATCAGAGTTCATATACAGATCAAATTCCTTTTCAGAGTTAATAGGTACAAGTGAAATTGAAGATGATGGATCTGATAATGTTTTGTTCTCGGGCTATTTTTGTAACTTATGTTCCAGAAGTTTAAGTTCAGCCTTAAGAGTTTGATTTTCTGTCTTAAAATTTTTGATTTTCAATTCGAGATCAGAATTGATCTTTTTAAGAATTGAAATTGGTAAATATAACTTTTGAGATTTAGTAGCAGATTCAGATAAATCCTTTTCAGATTATGTCTGAATATACTCCTCTTTAATGCAATTATTGTTATTTGATTCATTTATTCTATTATAATCAACAGAATTTTGCATTTTATCAGATCTTAGTCTTTTGGAATCTTCACTTGATTCTATCTCATCTGATGCTTTCATAAAAGTCATTTTTAATCCTAGATAAAACCTTGTTCCTGTTCCTTCTGTTTCTGTCTTAGTTGCTATCTGACATCATATAAAGTTGGAGAATTTGAAATAGCCTTTGTCAGATATTTAGGATTATTCCAACCAATACTAGATTTAGAATTGTAAAGTTTGGTATCTTTTGGTTAATTTATATAGATAGTTTGATCTGTTTCAACTCTCTTAATAAACTCATCTTCCAATGTCTTTATTTTCTCATAAAGTTTTGTTCTTTCTTCAAAATTGGCATGATATTTTACAGAATAATTTGAAGCCTCTAATTCTGGCAGATTCAGTTTTTCTTTTAAGTCAAATATATTGTTATTTAGTTCTTGGATTTTGCTTTGAAGTTCATTTGTTTTATCTTGCAAATCTGAAACTGCTCGTAAAGCTAATGCTTTATCCTTGGAAAAGTCCAATACTAACGCATGTTCGTGATTTAGCTTGTTTTCCAAAGAATGAGCATTTTTCTTTTCAGCCTTTAATGATTTCTCAAATTTCTTTAGCATAAAGGCCATTTGTGTTAATTTTTCTTCAAGCAAACAGGAATCATCATTTTCAGATTCAGAATTAGAATTTACCTCCGGTGTTTCTGAACTGTCCGATTTTTCTGAATTTGATTCATCAGTCTATTTGTCTTTGCTGCAGCCAGCATTTCCTATTGCCATCATCACAAATTCTTCAGTCACTTTGTTAGGGACAAAAAGGCCTCAGTTAAACCTGCTCTACATCTTAGGGGAAGATTTTTAATCAAACCTGCTTGATGCACTTGAAGGTATAATTTAAGGCCTGTTTATGCCTTATTGAAACCTGAAAAGTGATTTTCAATATCAGTCAAAGCTGTTTACCATGTTGCATTCTTTGCAACAAAGGCAGATTGTCCAAGCTGTTCTGTCTGCTGAACAAGCTGGACATAAACTGTCCACGCTACTCTGTTCTGTTAAGCAGCTTGGACAGATTCTAAGTGTTCTGTTCTTTGTGAACAGAACCTGTTCTTTGTGAACAGGCTAAACACTTTATGGAATATGTTTCCAAGTTCTCATGTATTGTTTTTGACGACAAGATCAGTTTAGAAGTCGAAGACAAAGTGGAAAACAGAAACTGCATAAGCCTGCCTACATTGTTATGTTACATAAAGACAAACGAATATTTGAAAAGGGTGACAGGCCTTTTCTTATATCAAAATGGACTTAAGAAAAGAAGAAAGATGCAAAGTTGACATTCCTCTTTTGGTTAAAGTCTTATACAACTGTGACAAAAAAAAAAGACAAAGATTTTGCCACATGAAAACGTGTTTTGTCTTTTTGGTTAAAGTCTTATACAGCATGTGCAGAAAACGTGTTTTGTCTTTTTGGAAAGACATCCCACAATCTCATTTGTCCAATGAAGAAGCTTCACTAAGATTCTCAGTGAGAGTATAAAAGGAAGCTTCTAAGGATTGTGAGATAGCCAAGAGTGAGAAATCAGATCGTGCATTAAAGTGTGTTTTTCATGCATGCAAGTCTGCTTGAATATAACAGTACGTGTGTCTAAGCTGTTCGTACTCAAGCTGTCCATCTGTGTCTTGTAAAAATAGTGAGTTCATCTAAGTGAGTGTATTCATTGTATCTAGTCTGAGTGTGTCTTAGATTAGTTGAAACAACTGTTGTAACTGTCATCTCAGCTTGAACCTTTCCGCAGTCAAGCTTGTTTGTAATTAACATTTGTTAATAGTATTCACAAACATTGAGAAAAGAGTGTTGAAATTTAATAAGCTGTATTCACCCCCCCTCTACAGCTTAGAACAATACTCTACGGAAACCTTTTGGGACCTACAACTGGTATCAGAGCAGATAGAGGGTGTGTCAACTCTAGATCTCTCATTCTCCTAATTTCCCATGGACAACAGCGCTGCAAGTTCCTCCTCTTACTATGACAATGGTTCAATGGCCAAACCCCCAAATTCAATCATCAAAACTTCTCTGGTTGGAAGTGCAGAATGATGCTCTACTTAGAGAATCTGGACGTACAACTGCCAGAGATAGTAATGGAAGGTCCCTATGTGCCAACTTTTCTTACTACTATCACTCGTGCTGTTGAAGGAGCTACCCCTGAGATCAGAACCTTTGAGAAGGCCAAAGCTCAATGGTCTGATGAAGACAAAAGGCTGGTTGCTCTTGATGCAAAAGCCAGGAATAACCTGGTCATTTCTCTTCCTGATGATGTGTTCAAACAACTTGAGAAAATGAAGACTGCAAAGGAGATGTGGGATGCTTTGTGTACTGCCTATGACGGTCCCACTATCACACTGGATAACAGGATTAACAACCTTGTTAGACAGTATGAACTCTTCTTTGCAAAACCAAAGGAGTCTCTCACAGAAACCTATACCAGGTTCACTGCTCTTATCAATGATCTCAAAGCTGTTGGGATCACAAAGGACAGCCCGACTCTGGTGATAAGTTCTTGGACATCCTGCCTAAAGAATGGAATTACTTTTCTACCATCTTGAGAAACTCAGGCACCATCAAAGGTATAGATCTTGTAAACTTATATGGATCCCTACTGAATGATGAGCAGTCAAGGCAACAGAAAAGAAATGCCTTGGAAATGTCTAAGAGAGGTGCTGCCTTAGTGGCCAGCGTGAGACAACCTGTTGTATGTGATGTGTTCACACAACTTGATCAACAGGCTGATGATGAAGGGGAAGAGATGTCTGAAGAGGAAGACAGTGAAGATCTTGCTGAGCTTGATGATAAGCCATTGTCAAAAGGTTCAACAAGAAAAGGTTTGGTAGAAGAATGTTGTAGGGGAACTCAAATGCTGTCAAAAAGAAGGCATTTGATAAATCTAAGGCTGAGTGCTTTAAATTTAGCAAGACTGGCCACAAAGCTGCTGACTGTGTGTCAAAGCTGTTGGTCAGTCATCCAAACCATTCAAGACAAACAGGGACGTTTGCTACAGGGTTAATTACCTTATGGCCATGGCTAAGCTGAAAAAGTTGGAAAACTCTGTGGCTTCCAACAAGCAAAAGGGACTCATGGCTGAGACATGTGATTGGGAGGAATCTGATTCATCCTCTGATGAAGAAGATAACAACTGTCTGATGGCCAACACTAACGTCCCATCAACAAGAAACTTCAAACAAGACTTGGCTGAAGCCGAAGCCTTCTGCAGCTTAGAGAACTGGAACCCCACAATGATGTACATGGTACAAAACTTTATGGCTTACAGTTCTGATGAAAAAGTAAAAATGTTTGAATACATGCTTATTTATTTAAACGCTGCCGTTGAGAAGCACAATGTCTTACTGTCTGACATCTCTAATCTTAAAAATGATCTTGACATAAAATCCAGTAAACTGGACAGTTTCCATAAGTTGGAAACAGAGCTTGATGAATTAAAACACATCAACTCCATTTTACAAGAAGAGAAGAGAGAGACAGACGTAAAACATGCAAAGCTCCAAAAGATAGTCTATTGTTGAGATAAACCTGGGATGGTTGTTTGTCAACAGAGCCCTACACAAATCCAAGCCTATCTTGGAGGGGATCTTGACAAAGCAGCTTCTATTGTTGAGATAAATAATCTGATAGATGACTTATCCACTCTTGGTGAGCTTCCTAGCACTGTCATTCAGAAAGTAAATGGTAAGCTAGTCTCAACAAACAGGTTTGTCAGGCCTGAAAATAATGACAGCTTGTGTGAAAAAGCTCCAAAAGCTGATGATGGAATATGTTCTCCATCAAATCAGCTTGCTAAGTGCTCTGCTGATTCACAAAAGCAAAAGAAAGGAAAACAAGCTCAAGCTGCAGCTGTGGACTCTAAACCTGTTGACAAAATAGACCCTGGGTCCAAAGCTGATGGTAAGAGATCTGTTAATCCTTTTGATGCTAATCATTTTGAAAAAACGTTTTCAAAAGGTAAGCAGTCTGCTTTCAACAGGGGTAAGTCTCATGTCGAAAGCAAATCTGCTGTGGTTTCAAATAAGTTTTTAAATCATAGTGGAAAATTGGTTATAAATGAAGGTAAGTCTTTCAAAACCAAAAGCAGTGATCATGTTGATAGGCAACATCACTCACATCTCAGTAAGAGTAAAGGCAAAGCCATTGCTCAACCTGAGAAATTTGGGAATAAGTTTCCCAAACCTGTGGAAGGTCAAAGGCCAATCAAGCTTCCTGTGTTTGATATCTGTCCTCCCAAAAAGAGGAAAGAAGATACAGGCAAAGCTGTTGCCATTGTGCCTTCCACCCAAACTGTTGATTCATCTAGAAATAGTAATAAGTTTGCTAAACCTGCTGACAGAATCAACAAAAATAATTCAGAATATGTTTCTGGAGGTTCTTCTTCCAAAAAGGCTAAAAAGAGAAAATGCTATAAGTGTGGGAAGAAGACACATATGGCCAAAGACTGTATAGAAAACTGAGGACATGAGGCCTGTTGACTCTGCTAGTTCCATTATTGCAAACACAAGCAGTGTTGGAAGTAACATAGTCAATGAGGATGGTATCCAAGCTGATACTATTCAAATAGGAAATATTAGTGTGGATATCACTGGCCCATCAACAAAGGTTGATGAAGTAGGAGAACTCATCCCTATGATGAGTTCCCCTAAAAATAACTAATATTTTCTCATGACACTCTGCAGGACAAACAACCATCCCTAGTTTGGTACTTGGACAGTGGCTGCTCAGGACATATGACAGGTTGCAAGGACCTGCTGCGTGATCTCAGGCCTGAAAAAGGGCCAAAAGTCACATTTGGTGACAATGTACAGGGATCCACAGAAGGGTATGGAATCTTCAAGCTGGTGCTGCAGTATTCAAAAGGGTAGCCTATGTGGTTGGGCTGAAACATAATCTTGTGAGCATAAGTCAACTGTGTGATGCTGGCTACAAGGTTAACTTTGATGAGCACCTGGGTTACATATTGGATCCCCAAGGCAAAGTTGTGATGTGTGCACAATGAAAGAAAGGTGTATATGTTGTGGATATGAAATCTTCTGATCCCACAACTGAAACCTGCTTTATCTCAAGAAGCAATGCAGACCTTAACTGGTTATGGCACAAAAGGCTATCACACCTGAACTTCAAGAATATCAACAAACTTTGTAAGAAAGAGTTAGTAACAGGTTTGCCTTCTATAACCTTTGTTAAGGATAAACTCTGCACAGCTTGTGAGAAAGGCAAGTAGAGAAAATCATCTTTTAAATCTAAGCACAATTTCTCTATTGATACTCCTCTCTTCTTAATCCACATGGACTTGTTTGGACCAGTCAGTGTCCCAAGTCTAGGAGGAAGAAGATACACTCTAGTAATGGTTGATGAGTTCTCCAGGTTTACATGGGTGATCTTTCTGAAGAGCAAAGGAGAGGCTGCTAGAGAAATCATTGGATTTATCAAGAAGACGGAAATGTTGAACTCTGCTCAAGTAAAGCAGCTTAGAAGTGATCATGGTACTGATTCAGAAACAGTACTCTTTAGGACTTCTGTGAAGAAAGAGGGATTTCATAGAACTTTTCAGCAGTAAGAACTCCACAACAAAATGGAGTTGCTGAAAGGAGAAACAGAACTCTCATTGAAGCTGCTAGAACCATGATGTGTGCATCAGGTTTACCTTCATCATTCTGGGCTGAAGCTGTCAACACTGCTTGCTTCACCCAAAATAGATCCTTGGTGGTGAAAAGGTTCAACAAGACTCCCTATGAGTTACTCAAAGGGAGGAGGCCAAACATTAGCTACTTCCATGTGTTTGGATGTCCCTGCTTCATTCTAAATCAAATGGACCAACTGGCAAAATTTGAACCCAAAGCTGATGAAGCTGTGTTTGTTGGATATTCTGCTATCTCCAAAGCCTACAGAGTATACAACAATAAGAGAAAGGTGATAGATGAATCTGTCAATGTCACCTTTGGAGAGTCTAGGAGTGCCTCCACCAAAGCTGTTCCTGAATCAGTTTCAGGAGCATTCAGTTTTGATGATCTTATGCATTCCATCAATGAACAGAAGGACTCAAAAGCTTCCACTACATCCAGAGTGGAACCTGCTAATCATGATGGGCATGATGATGATTATGTTGATACACCCTGTGTGAATAAGTGTACTGACGTAATTACAACTTCATGTCCTGAACCAATCAATGTTGATTTTCCTGGATCCTTTGCTGATATGATCAACAATGGAGAGTCATGCTCAACAAGTGAACAGGCTCAAGATATCAGTGTGTCTGAAAATCTTGAGAGCTGCTCAACAGGACCCGTTGAAGACACAAAGTACTTAGGAGAATCCTCATTGAAGCAAGATCCTAAGTGGATCAGGTGTCACCCAAATGATCAAATAATTGGTGACATCAACAAAGGGGTGCAAACAAGATGGGACAGCTTAGGAAACTTTTGTATCTTCTCTAGATTTGTGTCCCTAATGGAGCCTAAGAAAGTGGATGAAGCACTTAAAGATGCCAATTGGATCACTGCCATGCAAGAAGAACTCAACCAGTTTGAGAGAAACAAAGTATGGAAGCTGGTCCTTGCTCCTAAAGGAAAAAACAATAATTGGCACCAAATGGGTTTTTAGGAACAAGATGGATGAGCAAGGTCAGGTCATTAGAATTAAGGCAAGACTAGTTGCTCAAGGTTATAGACAAGAAGAAGGCATTGACTATGATGAAACATTTGCCCCTGTAGCCAGGTTAGAGGCAATTCGTTTGTTTCTAGCCTACGCTGCTCATAAGAGCATGAAGGTTTTTCAAATGGATGTGAAGAGTGCATTTTTGAATGGTAAGCTGCAAGAAGAAGTTTATGTCAAGCAGCCTCCAGGTTTTGAAAATGAACATCATCCAGGCTATGTCTATAAGTTGGACAAAGCTCTCTATGGTCTGAAATAAGCCCCTAGAGCCTGGTTTGACACTCTAACTGATTTCCTTATGAGCAATGGTTATTCCAGAGGTAAAGTGGATACCACACTGTTCAAAAAGAAGGTGAAGTCTGATATTATGCTTGTTCAAATTTATGTGGATGACATAATATTTGGTTCTACTAATGAGCAGCTATGCAAAAAATTTTCACTACTCATGAAATCAAAATATGAAATGAGTATGATGGGAGAACTTACTTTCTTTTTAGGACTACAGGTTAAACAAACCTCAAATGGAATTTCTTTAAATCAAAGAAAGTATACTTTAGATCTTTTGAAAAACTTTAAATTTGATCAAAGTTCTCCTATCAAAACCCCAATGGCAACCAATGTAAAGTTGGATGCAGATGCCAGTGGCAAAGCTGTTTCAGTAACAGCTTACAGAGGCATGATTGGGAGCTTGCGGTACTTAACTGCTAGTAGACCTGACATTATGTTTGCCACCTGTTTATGTGCTAGGTTTCAAGCTGATCCTACAGAATCACATCTAGCTGCTGTAAAAAGAATCTTCAGATACCTCAAGGGTACACTAGGTTTGGGTCTTTGGTATCCCAAAGACTCAAGCCTTGAGCTAACAGGATATTCAAATTCTGATTTTGCAGGCTGCAGGCTAGACATAAAAAGGCACAACAGGTGGGTGTCAACTCCTTGGTGGTAAGTTGATAAGTTGGTGTAGCAAGAAGCAGAACTCAGTCTCTACTTCTACTGCTAAAGCTGAGTATATTGCTGCTGGAAGCTGCTGTGGGCAGATTCTATGGATGCATCATCAGTTTGAAGACTATGGACTTGTATATAGGAAAGGTAATGTGGAGGTAAGTTTTATTTCCACAGATGAACAACTTGCAGACATTTTCACCAAGCCTCTTGATGAAAATAGATTCAATTATCTTGTAAGCAAGCTGGGCATGTTAAATAAATGTGACTAAGTCTCATAAATGTTCTAAGTTATTATATGTCTCACACTGCTCGATTTCTCAGAAGAGCTTAGACAGAACAGGTTATGCATGTTAATACTTAGCCAATTTCTGAAAACTTGAACAGCTTGATTGTATAACAGGTTTGACTATATCCGCTTTCATTTCAAACTTGGTCAGATGATCAAACCTCCAACCTGCTCACTCTCTCAATCTGTCATACAAGACATTGTCTTGTAACCTGATCAGCTATTGAACACAAACTGTTCTTACATAGCTGAACAGGTTGAATGAACAGCTTGAAGAATGAACAGTTTGTGATGACCCTGCTTATGACAGGTTTGACCAACAACTTAGACCATCAGTTTTAATTACCTTTCTTCACAATTAAGTTACTTAATTTTTGTTTCTGTTTAACTTAATTACTACGGATAATGTGTGTTAACGTGTGTTAGTGACTAAAAAGGGCTCGAGTGGTCTGACAACCGTTCTGACATGGACAACCGTTCCGTTTTCCATTAAAGAACTTTTCAAATCAACCGCCCAAAATTTTCTCTCTCATACCCACTCACATTCGAATCCTATAAATACTCATCTACTGTTTCATCTTCGTCTTCCTTACTGCTTCCACTACTTTCCAAATGGCTCACAAGAACAACCCCTTTCTTCCAGTTTTCGTTGGTAACGATGTACACAAACACTCGTCTGTTACCACGATGCTGACATTGAAACCCACTAACTACCTTGCAAACCTAACCATCCTAAAAAATTATGTGGGAAAAGGATATGAAGACATGGTGGAGTGTTTGAAGGTTCACCCATTGAACTATGCAATGACTGCATCTCCTGGTGTCCTGTACCAAGAGATGGTATATGAATTTTGTCTACCAAAATCATCAGGGGAACCATACTCAATGGGACTCAAACCATTGAGATTACCACAGGTCTGATCAAGGAAGTTCTTCGTCTCCCTGTGGTTGAAACCTATGATCAGCCACAGCCTGAAAATGATCAGATTAGAAATCTGCTACACTTTTGTGGTGTAGAATAACCCAAAGCTGGAGCCACACTGTTTAGGAAGGATTTGTCTCAAACCTACAGTTTCTTGTTTGCCTCGGTGGTGATGTGCTTCAGCAGTAAAGTTGGGTCATTCGACCAACTCAGCCGTGATGAGATTCCAATAGTCCTACAGCTTGTGGATGGGACTACAATCAACATGGCAAGATGGATTCTCATGAACTTGAGGAACCTGGTGCAGCAGGAAACACGTCCAGTTGTTGTTCGATATCCCAGGATTTTAAGCCTCATCTTCAAGCACATCTGTGGTGAGCAACTTTATAACTCTCAGCCTCTACTACGAACTAATGCATTCCCTGTCATAGGGAATAGAGTTTTCTACACCCCTGTACTCCCAAATGAACCTCCTCTGTCAACATCAATGAGGAGGTTGCTAGGAATAGTGGAAGGACCCTCTGCTGTGAGGGTGGATCCAGAGACTGCTCCCAAGGGAAAATCCAAATCTAGGATCAAATTTGATAAAAGGACCCTGGAAACGACTGAAGCTGAGCCTGTCCGCAAGAAGGCTAAAACAACCAAGTCCAAGGCTGCCCCATCAGCCTCTGTGGCTGAGGGGAAGCTTGCTTCTCACCCTGGTTCATCTATTGAACCTGAAGCCTTTGTGGCTAGTGCCTCTGTGGCACCTGAGACTATGGAACAGGCCAAACCACCTATTTCTGACCTAGTCTCCCCACCAGTCCAAACAGATCCCCTCATCTCTTCTCCACAACAGTCATCCTCCACTTCATCTCTCCGCCTATACAGATGCAAAACCTTAGCCAAAAAGAAATCAACCGACCCATCTAGCCCCTCTGATCCCTCTCAACGGGGTTCAGTTGAAAAAGAAGCAACCCCTGCTGCTTCTCCTATTTTGGGAAAAGGTTCAGCACATTTGGAGCAGGCTTCACTCCAACAAGAGTCTACCCTGAGTCAGCCTAGGCCCTCTAGTTCCTCCCAACATGAGCCAGTTGTACATATGGAGACTACGACATCCACTATTCTAGCCTCCCAACAGGCTGAGAATATTGAATGACAGGAGTTCACTCCACTCCATACTGTGTCCACACAGTCTCCACCCCATACTTCTTCACAACCTGAGTCTGCACGAGGTGCCAAACCTGCTGGATTAGACCATCCAGTAGATCAGCCTCCAACTTCTGCTCCTCATGATACAATTGTTGTACACCCAACAGCTGCTGAAGGACCAACATCCCAAGCTGATGAACCTCAGGGAACATACCATCCCTCTGCTGAGGCTGCACCCCATATGCAAACTCCATCAGCAGGTTTCACCAATGCTGATGTTGAAATGCACATCCCATCTCCCAGTGATGAGGCACCTATAAACCAAGGTGCTGCAGAGAGAACAACCCCAGGCCTTAATGAAGGTGCTGCAACACAAGCAGCATCTGAAAGGCTACCAACCTGTACCCCTTCTCTTGATGAAGCAGCTACAGCCACTGTTGAGGGACCAATTGACCCTTCCAAGCTGGGCCATATTACTTTTGCCCAGGCAATGAAACTTCTGTCCAGAGTCACCCTTCACTCTCCATCACATCCCCAAACACCTGCCTCATCCTCATCACATTCATCACCCTCTACACAATCCAAGCAATCTACCCATACTCCCCATCCCCTAAAGGCCTTCCTTTGAAGGACCAGCGTTCTTTGCTGACCAACAAAGTTGGATCTTTGGAAAATTCCATGACTTCCCTACCATCAATAATCTTCGACTCTGTGTCTGCCCAGCTCCAAGGATTCTTTGATTTGTTCAAGAATTCCTTTCCAATCACTTCACAACCTGACCAGTCCTCACTGCTGCTTGCACTCACTACACAGCTGCAAAACATCTCCACCTCACTCTTCTCATTTCTTTCCCATCGACAGGACTTTGTGTCCTCCATGACAGCCATATTTCAACAGCTGTCAACTCTCCTCACCACATGCACTACTACCCTTCCTATTACCTTGGCCAGCTTGAACTCTCTAATTGTTTCTCTGTCCAATTCTGTGTCAGCAAATCTTGATGATGTGCAGGACTCTCTTGAGTTACATCTTGCACAGCTTCAAAGTTTGCTGTTCACAGCTTCTGACAGAGAAAATCTAGTCAAGCTATCTTCCATTGCTGATTACCAATCCTCTTTTCTTTAGAACTGGCTTACCCAACTTGCAGAGATCAAGGACAATCTGGATTTCTTAGTGCATAGCCTGGTTGGCCCCAAACCTGCTGCCAAACCTGCTTCCAAGCCTGCTGAATTTGTTTCTCCAGGAAGACCAGTTGTTGAAGGTGCTGGTCCATCTCCTTCAAAGGGGGAGAAGTTGTATACCTCAAAGACTATGTCTAAGGAGGAGAAAACTTCCTCTCCTTCTAAGGAGAAATCAGCATCTGTTGGTCAAGCAGAAGGTGCATCAGGAACAGGTCCAACAACATATGTCTCCCATCACACTAAAGCTGCTCAGCCTAGTCAGGCTGGATCTCAAAACCCTGCACAAACTAAGGGGGAGGAATCCATTCCTGGGGACAGGCTAGGCAGAAGGAGGCATCTTATTTTGGAGGAAGAAGAAGAAGAAGAGGAAGAGATTCCTGAAGCTGTTCAAACTACAACAGCGAAAGGAAAGAAGAAACAGCTTTTCACCCTGATCAACAAAGAGCAGTGCAACTAAAGTTTGATAAGGCAAGGGCTAAGGAAATGGGTGTTCCTATGGAGAAATATTATGAGTACAGAGATGAACAACTCAAAGCCCTGGAAACACTAAGAAAGGAAGAAGCCTCAGCCAAGGTTGCCAGATCCTTTGCATACAAAGAGGCAAGAAAAATTAAAATGCCTTCTTTGGATGTGCAAAGAAAACTGCTTGAAGCTGCTAGAGAGTCAGCGGGTGAAAAGGAAGGTGGTAAGGAAAAGGATGCTTCGGTCTCTGTGAGACTGTGACCAAGTCCAAACAAGCATCCTCTGCAAGAGCCTAGATACACTTTGACAACTTGGCGAGGAAAAAGTTCTTTAATGTTGCTGATAGAAGAGTTGCCAAGGAAGCTATTGTCAAAGTTGTGCCCATTTCAAGAAAAGGAAAATAGTGGAAGCTACAAATAACCAGAATGGGTGCAACAGGCCCAGAACTGGAATCATATGACTACACTGATGTTGCACAGATGGGGTACAGAGAATGGGTGGAGTTGGCAGTTGCCCTGAGCCAGTCTAAGTCTGAAACGGCTAAGGCTATCTGGGCATATATCAAAAAGCTGATGGAAAGAGTGAAAGACCTTGGCCTGATCTCAGAAGATTGAAGTAAGGGTGTCTCTGTGACGTACCCCAAAATAGAGGCCAAGAGGAATAGAAAGGATTCAGAGCTGGAGGAACTCCTGATCTTGATTGAAGAAGGTGACTATGCAGTAGAGATCAAAGGAGTTGACCACAGCTTGCCCAAAGGAGTAGAATTTGAAGAAGGCAAGCTGATTAAAGAACCTAAGTTGGGGGTATTTTTTGTAGATCCCCTGACAAAGAAGAAGTGCTTTCAAAGAGCATCAGATCTACACAAAGTTGGTCTCAAACAGCTTGTAGCATTCAGACTTGCAAACTCCTTCAGGAAATCTGGAAAGTGAAGAGCAGCCATCTGGGATCAGCTCAGAGGCTTCTATGAAAGAGGGGAGCTTGAACATCCCAATTTTATGTTCCTCAGAGTTGAAATACAAGATTTGGAGGAAACCAGGGATGAGCTTGAAAGAATGTTTCAAGAAGGATTGCCACCACCACCGTTGTAAAGTCCATCTACTATCTGATTAGGTGAAGAATGGAAGCTGTCCATCTGTTGGACAGGCTTGCCATTATTTTCTCCCATCGTCAACAGTCCAAAGTGTTGAATTTTCCTGTACATTAGTTGTACTTTGTTACGTCAGTTGTAACTTTTGTTTTATTTTTTACGTCAGTTGTAATATACACTAGTTTATCAGTTGTACTTTTGTAAAAACATATGTTGTTTATGTAATCAAAAATCAGTATATATATAAACTGATCTTTTACTTTACTTTAATGTTGTAATTTCATTTCAGCAAAATGTATTGTAAAAATGTATAGTGATTATTGATAAAATCAGCTTAGACTGATTATTGCAAATAGGGGGAGATTGTTAGGCACAAAAAGGCCTCAGTCAAACCTGCTCTACATCTTAGGGAGAGATTTTTAATCAAACCTGCTTGATGCACTTAAAGGTATAATTTAAGGCCTGTTTATGCCTTATTGAAACCTGAAAATTGATTCGCAATATCAGCCAAAGCTGTTTACCCTGTTGCATTCGTTGCAACAAAGGCAGATTGTCCAAGCTGTTCTGTCTGCTGAACAGGCTGGACATAAACTGTCTACGCTGCTCTGTTCTGTTGAGCAGCTTGGACGGATTCTAAGTGTTCAGTTCTTTGTGAACAAGCTAAACACTTTATGGAATATGTTCCCAAGTCCTCATGTATTTTTTTACTACAAGATCAGTTTACAAGTCGAAGACAAAGTGTAAGGTCTACGACTGCAAGATCTATCTATACGCGGATCCGTGAACGAGTGCGGAATCCTCGTTGACGGTTAGACGGACAACTCTCAACCAACGGAAACACGGAGACTATTAGACGCTGAACGAACGACACACGAACGATCCTACGTACTAATTCTCTCCGAAACGGCACTCACCTAGCTGATAAACTCGAGATCGCCTCTTGCTTAATTCCTCACGAATTCTGCAAAAAGTCTCTTAATGATTCGAGTCTATCCCTAATTATAGACCCTGATTCGAGTCTGTTGTGGGCCAACCTCGAATCTGGCCTAAGGCCCATTCGAATCTGTCCATCTGACAGACTCGAATCTAGCCCATTCGAATCTAAGGATACATTCGAATCTATCACAGATTCGAATGTCTTCCTTTACCTATTCGAATCTAGCCAATACACTTAAACACTTAAGTGATGAAACTTATGATATTACCTTATGACTGATTTTATCTTTGAGCTTTATGTTTGAACTTCTTGTAATACGTTACATCAAGTTCAAACATACAAACACTGATAAACATCAATCATACATAATATATAATATATATATACCAAACATATGCTAAATCACAATGTAAGACAACTTAGACTGCTATCGACACACAGGATGTACCAACAGACTCCCCCTTGACGATAGCTTCTAATAATTCACACATTTGATTTAAGAACGTGGTTTATTATTGATTCAAAACACTACCAGCATACAGACCTTTTTCAACGCATACCTTGACCACATTTTCATACTTACTAGCTTCAGCATCCATATGTGCGTCACTGGAAATCTTACAGTTATACAAAATCTGCAGGTCTTCTTTAGATAGGTTTACCAGGTGAAGCGGGTCATAGACTCTAAGAATAACTTTTTCTTCTAAGTCTTCCATAACCGCTTCCCCAGTTTCCGTGTCAGCATACCACCACTTCAGATTTTGCAAAACATTCTGTGGCATTTTTTTCAGAGGTACCTTCCTCAGGCATTTCACTGGTTTGTACTGAATCCTCATCCAAGGTCGGCCTGTAAGAGGATCTATACGTGACTTATCCTCGACTCTTCTTCCGACCCTTGGACTCAACCGTTCAAACTTCCTAGATCTCCCCTCCTTTCTTATTATTCTTTCAATCACATTCGCATAAGGATCATCTCCAATATTTATCAGATCTTTCCATGCAAGCGCTTTGATTTCAATCTTTGGAAGGGTGTTGAATGCTTTCAATGTTCGCCTAATGTACTGAAGCCCGTCTTTTCTTTTAATTATAAAAAGTTGAAGATCTCTGTCAAAGAACCAACTTAAGATTCGCTCAGATAGCTTCCCTGTACCAGGCACTTTCATTGATCTCCTAATTGCTAACTCCTTCTCTTCGGCTCTGAACCATAGCTTCCTTTTTTCTTCGTTACTTAGCTCTCATGCTGGTTCTTCAGTCGATGACTTAGGATTCAAAGCAGCATTCACTATGTCAGCATCAACAATTCTATCTCCATCTATCATATAAGTGTCAGTGATAGGATTCTGCTGTACAACTATTTCGTCAGCTTCATCATCCTCATCAGCTACTACTTCATCTTCAGGTTGCCAATCTACTATCTCCTCCGGAATAAACTCTCCTTCTTCAAGCTCTTCATCTTCATAATCAAAGCCTCCATCCAGTGCATCATCATCAAGATCCATGAGTGCTTCAATCATCTCACTGATCTCAAAGTCTGAAGGCTGTTTAGATGAACTAGCTTCACCCCTTTGTCCTTCGCCTTGACTAGGCTCCCCCTCAACCTGTGTAACTTGAGCTGCAGGAAAATCTACAGACTCAATCTCTTTGTTCGCACCGGGATCATCGCCTTCAGTATCATCTCTTCTCTGCAATTCTTGATCTCGGCACGATGTCTCCCCCTGAGCCTGTAAATTTTTCATTAACTGCTCAATTAGGGAGCGCATCGACCTTATCTCAGCAGATTGATCACAAACAAAGGTTTTTAGCTCCACGTTCTCTTCCTGAACTTTTTCCACAATCTTCTATAGATCGACATTCTCCTTGTCAAGATTTGCATTATGAGTTTGAATCTCACCGATTGCCTTTGTTAGGCCTAAGATCTGGATATTTTGGAAGTCAACTCGAGCTTTTAGCTGCTGAAACCTTTGATTGTCGGCGTATGAGGATGAGGTTGATGGGATGGACTGAATTGGAGTTGGAATGATTGGCGATGGGATGTATGGTTCATCATGAGGTGGTGATGGTGGAATGGTGGTTTGAGGGTCCTGGGGTTGAGGAATTTCAGGCTGTTCTGTTGAAGCTGAAGAGGATCCTTGCATGAACCTGTGACGTTTGGCCCGTTGCCGTGTCACTAGATGAGAAACTTCTTCTTCTTCAAAATCGGACTCCTCCAATTCCCTGTACACTCGTCTCCTAGAACCACCTTCATTTATAATCAATCGAGAACCATAAGTTACAATTTGAACTTCAGGCACTGCAGACATTGACTCTGGAGCTTCAACTTCTATCTCCTCCATCTCTTCTGACTCCGTTGCTGAAGATGACAAAACGTTATCATCCTGCTCTGGCTCATAATCCTCAACATCACGAAATATGTCATCTTCATCTCCAGGCGGACTAAGCAGCTCACCTACTAGTGCTTCTGCCACATCTTCATTTGCATTAGGACCAGAAGACCATATTTCCTCCAAAGTCTGAGCAATCTGCTCAGATTCGGGGACTGTTTCGTGAACGGCACTTGAAGTCCCTGCTTCTTGTGCTTGTGGTTGTTCGCTTGTAGTAGGCCTGGATGCCTGAATTTGACTCGCGGCTGGTCTTTGTCGGCGTCTTGGATCACGTGGACGCTCACGAGGCTGTTGTTGTTGTGGACGTTGCTGTTGTTGTTGCGGTTGTCGTTGTTGCTGTCGAGGCTGAACTTCTACTTCACCTGCCCAGTTGGCATTATCTGGTGCCACAAAGTTCCTGTCTAAAACAGCTCCAAACAACGGTCGCTCGACCGGAATAGCTAATCTTCCTCGATGTGAGGAACAATCAGCGAATATCCTTTTGTCCATAATAGCTACGTTCTGAACGTCATTTGATGGCGGCAGATTTGGCAAGAAGTGCCTGATCAACATCATTATAAACCTCGGATATAGCAGAAACTGCTGATTTTCAGGAGCGGTTATTTGGTGCACAAACTCAGAAAAGAACATCTCCGAAAAGCTATATGGTCGATTGTAAACCATAGCGACTATCCCAGATTGAATTTTCGCAACTATATAATCGAATCCAGCTTTCTTCGGAGCAAAGCAAACCATAAAAACATGGGCTAAAAACCTCCATTGCCCAATTAAACCACTTTTCATGTATGACACCTTGGTCACATCAAGACTGTATCCCATTCTCTGGAAGGCCGCTTGCCTTATACTTAGAGGAAACTCTATCAGACCAGCTTCTTCTTCTTGTGTGCCCAACTGCAGCACTTGTCGTAACATATCTGCCGAGAAAACTAACGGCTGTCCCGCAATTCGAGTGCGTAATACTGTCGGTGTGACCGAGCAGTCTACCTGCAGATGGTCATAGAATTGACGAATATACGGTAATATGAGCTGAACATTATGGGATAGAGCAAATCCTATCCTAGATTCCACAAGAAATTCAAGCATCTGTCTGTATCCCTGCGCCTCAGGGAGGTCATGATCCGGATGAAGCACCATATTGTGCTTAGGAACAAACGCTCGAATAGCCATATCTGCACAATAAATAACACTGTTAGACTCATTAAAAATCAATAAACTTGTTTAAATTCAAATTTGTTTTATTTTGTACTTTATTAAATACAAAATCTAACACAATTAAATTTCCACAAGTTCAATAAGATTTAAATTAAACAAATGAAATAAAGTACAGATTCGAAAGTAACAGATTCGAAGTGTCCATATTCGAATGTAATGGACAGATTCGAAGAGTTCGTATTCGAGTCTAATGGACAGATTCGAATATCATGGTCATCTCGAATCTAATGATAGATTCGAGAAACCCATGAACAGATTCGAAAGTCCATGAACAGACTCGAACTCCCGTCGGCCAATGTTTCAACAAAAACCCAAGATTTTAACCATTTTGAACTTGGTAAATCACATACATTAGTTCAACTAGGTCCTAATCATTGATTTATGCTTTTAATTTGATCTTTTATTAGTCCAAACTTGGTAATTTAGCAAAAACCCTATTTTGACTCATAAAACTTCAAAAATCGACGATTTGTCCTGAAATTGTGTATAAAACTACTTGAAACTTGTACAATCAAGTTGATTATACCTAGATACAGTAGTAGAATCGAACACACTAGCTTGAAACTCGACAAAATGTCGTTTAGTAGAGATACGGTAGACTCGAGAAAATAGATTCGAAATCGCCTGAATAGATTCGAGGAAGTAGAATCGAAAACAGTAAGAAATAAATGACTTCACTGTTAACCTATTTATACCACCTACCTTCGAGTCTAAGCATAGATTCGAATCTACTGACAGATTCGAAGTACTCCTTATTCGAGTCTGTCTTAGATTCGAAACCTCCAACACTTAGAAAAAATTTCGAAAATTTTGAAATAACTTCAACCTTTTTCAACCTTTTTCTACGGTATTGTGTAACAAGATAAACTATGCCAATTCTTTTACCCTAAGCACAAATATTTCACGCAATGTTTATTTTATCCAACTTTGAATGCACCCTCAGTAACTTTTGACCTTTTACCTAAGTAAAAATTAAACTAAACTAAAATAAAATAAACTAAGGTAAAAATAAAAATAAAATAAAATAAAATAAAGTAAACTAAAATTTTGACCAAAAATTTAATCTAGACTTAAGAAAAAATTTACAATCTAAGCTAAATACTTAACAACATATTTTTGATGAGTATAGTCTAAGAAAGGTTCAATCAGATAGCGATGTCCGATACTAACTTTTAGTACTTAAACTTTCACACTTAGGAATTTTTTGAATTCCTTTTATTGTTTGTCGTGACATACCCTTTTAGCTGATTGTTGATATTTTACCCTGTTAAACATTCTACATTTCGGAATATCCCTTGGCCTTTTTATTTATCAGGAAATTATCTTACGTGACTCAGACATAGACATACTTTTATGATCAAGGCACACAGACAAAAATTCTAACTTGTTGGTATTTGCAAACTTTCTTTAAAAGACAAACATCGGACACAGGTCTGTATTCTCATACAACAAAGTGTCTTAGTTCGACTTAAGGTTTATTTTTAAAGTTAGCAGATAGCGGTGACAGGTCTGTACTGACGTAAAACAAAGTGACATGTCTGCTAACCCGAATCTAAACTGAGACAACAGGTCTGTACTTACGTACAACAGAGTTGCATGTTTTCGACTCTCAGTTTTACAGGATATTTCTATTCTTTCCATTTTCAGATGTATTTGATGTTGCCATACATCCCCAGAAAGTTTGCATACCTCATTTAGACTCAATGTTTGTATGTCTTGTACATAAAAATTAAGACCGATTGGTCGTACATCCAAGTTAGTGACACGCTTGACTTTTTCTAGAATATTTTATTAGCCTTGAGATTCCCTATATGTATTATGCCTACCAACACATCAAACTAAATAAAGTATAACACTTAGGATTTAGTTGCATTATGTGTGAAAGCCTAAATACTTAGAGTTTGTAACGACGGTGCTAATTTTCGTCACTTTGAACCTATGTATCTAAGACTTAACTCATTTTCTGATATTCTCTTTTTTTTTGTATTTTTGTAATTTTCTCTCTTTTTTCTTTTGTTTTTCATAGCAAAAAGCAGTAAACTAAGCTAACCTACTAACTTACTAAAAATAGAAACTTACTAAAAATAGAAACTTTCCTAAATTAGAAACTTACCTAAATTAGCAACTTACCTAAATTAGCAGACTACTGTAAAGAAAGAAATACTACTACTCTAAAAGAAAATAAACTTACTACTACTAAGGTCAAATTACTCTGGGTTGCGCATTCCATTCAGTTGAATCAAATACTCAAACCGTGACTTATCAAACGCTTTGGTAAATAAATCAGCATTATTATCTTCTGTTGCCACCTTTACCAGTTTGATTAAGTTCTTTTCAGCACAATCACGAATAAAATGATGCCTTATGTCTATGTGCTTTGTTTTACTGTGTTTAACTGGATTATTAGTTATAGCAATTGTAGATTGATTGTCTATCCTAATAGGAGTTTGAGTGTAAGCCAAACCGTAATCCCGCAATTGTTGTTGTATCCACAGAACCTGTGAACAGCAACTACCAGCAGCTACATACTCGGCCTCGCACGTTGACACGGCTACCGATGTTTGTTTCTTGCATTGCCAGGATACCAATCTCCCTCCTAGGAACTGACAACCTCCAGTTGTTGATTTGCGCGTCAAGCTGCATCCTCCGTAGTCCGAATCTGTGAACGCCTCCAACTCTAGATCTCCCTCCGCGTGATACCAAAGTCCCAGCTTCGGTTTCGACTTGAGGTATCGTAGAATCCGCTTCACAGCTTTCATATGCATCTCCTTCGGATTCGCTTGAAACCTAGCACAAATACACACAGCAAACATTATGTCAGGTCTTGAAGCAGTTAAATACATAAGTGACCCAATCATGGCCGATATAAAGTCGGATCCACATCGGAATCACTTTCAGTACCCGGCCCGAGATTGTGATTCACTTGAATCGGCGTGCTGAAATGGGCAGTCAACTTAGTTCCCTCCATCCCAAACCGTTCTAATATGTCATAGACATACTTAGTTTGATGGATAAACATTCCTTCCTTCTTTTGGTCAACTTGTAACCCTAAAAAGAAAGTCAACTCCCCCATAGCACTCATCTCGAACTTAGACTTCATCACCTTTTCGAAATCTTTGCACATCTGTTCGTCTGATGATCCAAAAATGATATCATCGACGTACACTTGTACCAAGATAAAGTGATCTCCCTTTCTCTTAACAAATAGAGTATTATCTATCCTACCCCTCTCAAAGCCGTTTTCTAAAAGATGGTTGGATAGAGTCTCATACCATGCCCTAGGTGCCTGATGTAATCCGTAAAGAGCCTTATCTAAGCGATATACTCTCTCAGGATATTTTGGATCTGTAAATCCAGGCGGTTGTTCTACATACACTAACTCCTTCACTTTCCCGTACAGGAAAGCACTCTTAACATCCAGTTGATATACTTTAAAGCCTTTGAAGGAGGCAAAAGCTAAAAACAACCTAATTGCTTCTAACCTTGCTACAGGTGCAAAAACTTCGTTGTAATCGATTCCCTCCTCTTGGTTGAAACCCTTTACAACTAATCTCGCCTTGTTGCGCGTGACTATACCCCGATCGTCTCTTTTGCACTTAAAAACCCATTTGGTTCCTATAGCAATCTCCCCTCGAGGTAACGGAACTAACTCCCACACTTCTAGTTTCCTAAATTGTGAAAGTTCTTCCTGCATCGCTTCAACCCAGGAGTTATCCTTAAGTGCCATTTGCACATTTTTGGGCTCTACTTGCGATATGAAACATGAATATAGACATGTGTGATATGCCTCAGAGTCGTTTATCATCGACAACAACACAGTGTTGTTATTTACACTTCTCCAAGTCCTCACACCCTCGTTAGGATTTCCTATGATGCTATCTATTGGATGGTTCTTGTTAATCCTAGAGGTCTCTATTTCATCAACCCTTCATGCAGCCGTCTCGTCCTTCGTACCCTTCATGCACGGTAGACACTTGTCTTCAAACTGAAAGCTCTTCAGAGGCACACCTTGCACCAAACCATTCTTCGTTATGTAGTTCATTTTCCTTAGGTGCAAGTGAGCCATGCGTCTGTGCCATAAAACCGATTCCGTCTCCGAAGCTTTTGATAGTAAGCAGATCGGACCCATCGAATTATCTGGCTTGTTCATATCGAGCATGTACAAGTCATTCTTCCTTGGAGCCCGCATCAATATCCAATCATCAGGTATCTTGAATCCCGGCTTTAGCACTAACGCCTCAGTGTCAGTAAATAACACTGAGTTCTTCTTATCACAGATTTGAGATACACTAATGAGATTATGAACCAGTTTATCAACGTGATAAACTTGATCCAATGTAATCGTCCCATTAGTGACTTCTCCAGTTCCAGTGATATTTCCACCCTTGTTACCCGCGAATGATACAAATCCCCTATTACCCCCCTTGAAGTCTGTGAGAAGACTCCTTTCCCCCGTCATGTGCCTGGAGCAACCACTGTCGACGAACCATTTGTTGTTTGGACCGGTAGTTATCTCCTGCACATGAAAGAAAATAGGTTAGTTATCACGGGGAACCCAAGCCATGACTGACTTGGTAATACCATTCTCGTCCACATACGTGAACTCTTTCAAGTACCCATCTCGCCGTTCAGGTGACTTGGGTCTTTGAACTGAATTCTGTTGTGGTGCCGAGTGATTTAGATTCACTCTTTGCCTTTGAGTAGGCATTTGTTGTGGTGCTCTAGAATAACTCTTATTGTTCTGCATTTCAGACTGTGATCCCTGAGCTCTTACCGGAACATAATGTCTAACGGGAGTATGTGACCTAACTGGAGTGTGTGACCTGCTAGGTGTGGTGCTCCTATAGACTTGTTGAGGTGCTGACCTAGATTGATTAATGACACGATTCGGTGAATTTGTCCTAACCACTTCTTTTGGTCCAACCTTAACCGGTGTTTGTTTCACAACAAGTTTTGGTGCGGCCTGCACAGTTTTCTCGGTAGGTTGAGAACTACTGCTGCTTGCCACACTTGGTGAGGGCTTAACAGGTGTTGGGTTCACTGTCTTAGGGGTAACATCTGCTTTCCTATTTGGACAGTGAGAAGCAACATGCCCTTTCTCGTGACATCTAAAGCAAGACATCTTATCCATGGACTTTTTGGTTGGTCCCCTAGATCTAGGTGTCTCACTAGTGTCTACATCCTTTGGTACATCTACAGTGTCTGTCTCTTCGACCTGGTCAGCCCATGAAATTTTCTGTTTTCCTGCAGGTGTTTCACTGGAGGAAGACACAAATTTCACTTTCTTGACCTTGACAGTAGAGTCAGTCACCTTAGGTGTATTTTCAACTGTAGGCTCAGGTGTCGGTTCAGGTAGGTCCTCTAAGTCTACTGAGTTGTCAGTTTTCTCCTGAGGCTGAGGCACATAGTTTGCATTGAACGGTGGAGGAATTTCGTGAAAACCTAGACCTACAGGCTTCTTAGACTGTCTTTGGGCATCTAAGACTTTTCCTAGGTTTAGGCTCGAATTCCTAAACTTTTCCAGCTTGCTATTTGCCTCTGCTACCTTAACCTTGGTCTCGGCTAGCTCTATGTCCTTATCTTTCAGACTTTTGGTCAAGGCCTCTACGTGCTCATACATAAGCTCTATCCTAACACACTGCTCACTCAGTTTGTCTTTTAGAACGATTACGTCTTGAGCATCAGCCTTAAGCTTTTCTTTTAAATCTTGTTTTATATCATTTAGGCTAGCGTTTTCAATTTTTAAATTTTCATTTTGAGCAGCTATGGTCTTATGTGAGTCTAAAACTAGATTTAACCTATCGTTAGAACTAACACATAAAGCACATAACTCACGAAATAGAGAATAAGAAAGACTAACCTTAGAGTTATCAGATTCCACGTTGGCCATCTGAGCAGCAAACTCCAGCACGGTCTGATCATTCGCTTTCTCTACCCACATCGGACTGCTGTCCCTTGTGGTCTGCTCGTCTTCTTCACAACCATTCTCTGTAACTTCAGCCATGAAAGCTCTAGCATTGGACTCAGGATGTGAACTCCAGTCATAGGTACCATCTAGCTGTCTGTCAGAAGTGACATTGGATATTAGACCCGCTAGATTGGCTTGACCAGATGAGGAACTCGGAAGGTATCTCTGTTGGGACTGATTTTGGTACTGTCCTTGATGCTGACTCTGTCCTTGGTATGTTTCTACCTTCGGTCTTTGACACTCCCTGGCGAAGTGTCCCAATCCCTGACAGTTGTAGCATTTGACCTTAGACTTATCAAATCCTATCCCTTTGTTGTTCATTTGTAGATTCCTCCCAGTTCTCTTAATGAATCTTTTAACCCTCTGGGTCACCATGGCCAGTTGCCATTTAAGATCCATTTCCCTTTAAGTCATCAGGGTCGACCTGATCGTAATCTTCATCCCAAAGAGCCGGATCATTGATCTTCCCTTGAACACAATTTCCATAAGCTGCCACAAAGGAAGCAAGCAGATTCAAATGTTCTTCTGCGGACTTTGCGCTCATCGGCATCTTCGAATAGCTCTGACTTGTCGATGCCTGTTGGACTTGAGGTTGCGGTTCTTCCGATCTTCCTAACCCTAAGAACGCGCGATTTAGTGAGTCTTCGGACTCTGATGGCGATGACGTTTCTCCGGTGAAAAACGCTGTAGCACTCTTCGGTTCAGCTGTCACTGATGATTTAGATGTCTTTCCAAAATACATAGCCGGATTCTGGACTTGCTCGTAATCAGTCTCAGCCTTAATCATTTCGAAGTGATATGCCCTCAACGTTCCCACAATGTCATCAAGTGATTGAGCATAATATTTGTCTTCATTCAGCTTAATCATTGCCACGTACATAGCCCATTTGGCTGGTAGGGCATCAAGAAGCTTGTTGTTCTTGTTAGTGTCCGAGTACTCAATGCCATGACTTTCAAGCTCTGTTATCAGATGATAGAACCGTGTGACAATATCATCTAACTGTTCATCCTTAAGAGCCTTGAAAATCGCAAACTGTTGGGTCAACAGCTCTGTACGCTTTCTACGTACCCGTGGATTACCTTCACACCTTTTCTGGAGAGATTCCCAAAGTTCCTTCGACGTTCTTTGAGTCCGAAATGTGTGCAAGATATCTTGAGGTAAAGCCATACGGATAATTGAGAAAGCCTTGTTTTCAGCTTCAAATAGTTTCTTGTCATCCTCTTTCATCATTTGGTATGACAAAACCTTTTGACGGCCTTCTACTTCAGATACTGGTGGAATGTACCCTTCATCTATGCACACCCACATGCGCATATCGTTGAATCGTACAAAATCCGTAAATCTGTCCTTCCACCAGTAATAATCCTCAACTTTCATCAGCTTTGGCGGTGCATTTGCCTTCCCAACTTCATGATCCATCTCAAGGAATTTCTGAAGGTTTGACATCTTTTCTGAAAGAAATTGAATTTTAACTTAATTAATTTAATTCTAAACTGACTTAGATTAACTTATTCGAATCTAGATAGATTCGAAACTAATTAATATTAAATCTTTTGAAATTAAATTCGATTAAGTCTTAAGAGTCAATTAGATTCGAAATAATGTCAGATTCGAAAAACTCCTTAGATTCGAAGTAATATCAGATTCGAAGGACTCCTTAGATTCGAAGACCCTTAGAATCGAAGGCACAGCAGAGTCGAATGATAGCAGATTCGAAGGACAGAATCGAAACAGTAACAAACTCGAAATAAACTCGAAACAACACAGACTCGAGATCCAATTCGAATGAAGTAACAGATTCGAAACAACACAGATTCGAAACACACTGAAATTGACTCGAAAGGAGCGTATTTAGGTTAGACTCGAAAATAAAGTAAAACCCTAATGACCCCTATAGATTCGAGCACCGCAAACTCGAAAAACGGCTAACACGTTGATTTTTTGACGTTTTACAGATTAAACCACTATTTTTCAAATGAAAAATAATGATTTCGATCAAAAACGTGAAAAACAACAAAGTGTTTCCCGAATACGAATTTGCTAAGCTCAAAAACACGTTTTTGAGAGCAAAACCGTCCAACTAGCGTCAAGAAACCTAGAATGTATCTGATGAACACGAAGAACACCAAGAACACTCTGTATTCTCTGATACCACTTGTAAGGTCTACGACTGCAAGATCTATCTAGACGCGGATCCGTGAACGAGTGCGGAATCCTCGTTGACGGTTAGACGGACAACTCTCATCCAACGGAAACACGGAGACTATTAGACGCTGAACGAACGACACACGAACGATCCTACGTACTAATTCTCTCCGAAACGGCACTCACCTAGCTGATAAACTCGAGATCGCCTCTTGCTTAATTCCTCACGAATTCTGCAAAAAGTCGCTTAATGATTCGAGTCTATCCCTAATTATAGACCTTGATTCGAGTCTGTTGTGGGCCAACCTCGAATCTGGCCTAAGGCCCATTCGAATCTGTCCATCTGACAGACTCGAATCTAGCCCATTCGAATCTAAGGATACATTCGAATCTATCACAGATTCGAATGTCTTCCTTTACCTATTCGAATCTAGCCAATACACTTAAACACTTAAGTGATGAAACTTATGATATTACCTTATGACTGATTTTATCTTTGAGCTTTATGTTTGAACTTCTTGTAATACGTTACATCAAGTTCAAACATACAAACACTGATAAACATCAATCATACATAATATATAATATATATATACCAAACATATGCTAAATCACAATGTAAGACAACTTAGACTGCTATCGACACACAGGATGTACCAACACAAAGTGGAAAACAGAAACTGCAAAAGCCTGCCTACGCTGTTCTGTTACATGAAGACAAACAGATATCTGAAAAGGGTGACATACATTTTCTTATATCAAAATGGACTTAACAAAAGAAGAAAGATGCAAAGTTGACAATCCTCTTTTGGTTAAAGTCTTATACAACAGTGACAAAAAGAAAAAGACAAAGATTCTACCACATGAAGACAAATCTACTTTATCAGCGTGTGCAGATAAGGTGCTTTGTCTTTTTGAAAAGACATCCCACTATCTCATTTGTCCAATGAAGAAGCTTCACTAAGATTTTCAGGGAGAGTATAAAAGGAAGCTTCTGAGGATTGTGAGATATCCAAGAGTGAGAAATCAGATTGTGCATTAAAGTGTGTTTTTCATGCTTGCAAGTCTGCTTGAATATAACAGTACGTGTGTCTAAGCTGTTCATACTCAAGTTGTCCATCTGTGTCTTGTAAAAACATTGAGTTCATCTAAGTGAGTGTATTCATTGTATCTAGTCTGTGTGTGTCTTAGATTAGTTGAAACAACTGTTGTAACTGTCATCTCAGCTTGAACCTTTCCACAATCAACCTTGTTTGCGATTAACATTTGTTAATAGTATACACAAACATTGAGAAAAATAAGATGTATTCACCCCGCCTCTACAACTTAGAACAATACTCTAGGGAAACCTTTTGGGACCTACACACTTCCTCATCAGACTCTTCCTTCTCCTCATTTTCTTCATCCGTTAACCTAACCCATACCTCATACTCTGCTACCATTGCGGACTCACTCAGTTCTGATTCATTATGTCTTCATCTTCTGACAGCTGTAGCCAATGATCATCCTCAGCCATAAGAGCTTTGCCGGCTTCCTTTTTTTTTTTTGGCTAGAAGTGCCTTTCTTGTGTAGTAATCAGGGTTTTTGACTACTGGCATTCTGCACTCTCGAGCAAAGTGTCCCGGCTTGCCACAATTGTAGCATTTTTGCTCTATTTCTTTCTTGGCTGATTTATCAGATTTTTCATATTTTTCAGCTTTCCTACCACTGCTTTCACCAGACTTTTCATACTTCTCTTTCTTGTAAAATTTCCGTGAGCCAGTCCTGCATCACATTTTTTTATTGGTTGGCTTTCGATAGAATTTCTTGTGAAATGCCTTAGTGAGTAAGGCCATTTGCTTTTTCATCTCTTCTATCTCTGAATCTGATGATGAATCCGATGAGTTTGATTCAGAAGAGCTACTGCTTATGACTGCCCGTTTTTATTTCTTCAGCTTATATTAATATTTTTTATCAGCCAATAAAGCTAAAGGCTCAACGGTCTCTTTCTCAGCTTTCTTCTTTCCAGACATTTTCCTTAAAACAACCTCTTGATAGTTAAGGTTCTCAAAGATCATGTGGAAATCCATCTCCTCAATGTCTTTCGTCTGTTGGATGATCACTGCATACTTTTCCCATTCTGGGTTAAGTATGTTTAGAAACTTGACATTTATGTATAGATTGGACTTTGTAACCCCGTTTCTTTTCATCTCACTCACTAGACTGACAAACCGCAAGTAAGTGTTCTCTAGTAAGTCCCCCTCTCTTGCTCTAAAATTCTAAAAAGTCATCAGACTGTTCCTTGCTCTATTGGTTGCTGCCCTGTCGGATCCCCTCATCAGCTTGCACACCCCATCCCAGATGGATTTGGCTGTCTTCGTGTTTGTTAGGCAGGTATAGATGTCATTAGGGATAGAAATCAGTAACAACTTCCTTGCTGTTTTGTCCCCTAATTTTCTTCGTTTTTAGTGCCTCTGTCAAGTTGGTTACCTCAACAGTTCTTTCTGGAATTAGAGGGTTTCCGGTGGGTACATCAAGGATTGTCTCTAAGAACACAGCTGGTCCGTCAGTCAATGACTTTAATATTTCTTCGGAGAGATCATGGAAACTGATAAATTCCAAATATCTTTCCCTCCACTATACGTATTCTCCCCGGTAGAGAATTGGAGGTTTCGTCTTCGATCCCATTGCAAGCGCGTCTTTTGACATGATGACTGATACATAGGAAACTTTCCAAGATCGAATGATATTTGATTGAAATTGAAATAGTTGATCAATTATTAAAAATTGATCAAACTTGAAAGAATATGAATTGAAACGCGAATGAATAAGATGATCAACTCGAATGAAGAATTGATCAACTCGATCAATGAATATGTAAAACTCGAACAAATGTATATTCAACGCGAATCTATAAAAAATCAACTTGTTAGAAGAATTATGCAACTCGAATGAAGTAATGACCCAACTCGAATCAAGTATGACACAACTTGAATTGTATATTGGAACTCGAATCAAGTAAGTATGGAACTCGAATCAAGTTAGTATGGAACTCGAATCAAGTACTAATTAACTCGATTATTTCTATGTTCAACTCGAATTAAAATTTAATACAACTCGAATATATCTTCTTGTTAACTCGAATTATGTTCAAACCAACTCGAATTCAATTGTGGTCAACTCGAATATGATTCCAGTTAACTCGAATAGAATGCAAGTCAATTTGAATTTAAAACAAGTCAACTTGAATATAAAACAAGTAAACTCGATTGAAAAGCAAGTAAACTCGATTAAAGGCAAGTTCAACTCGATTAAAACTGAAGTTCAACTCGATTTGAACTTGAATTCAACTCGATTGGTGTATGATACCAACTCGATTAACACAAGAACAAAGTACTGACCGAGTTTCTTATATTTTCAATTATTTCAATTCTGGATTTCAAATGAATTTGTAAAAATGAACTATTTTAGTCCAAATTGATATCGAAGGTAGGGATTTTGATTTCAAACACCTTTTCTGAAAAAAGTTTTGTCCAAAAACCGATCCAATTTTGAATTTTTCAATGAAACAGTGAAGAACATATGGTCTTTCAATTTTTCTGAAAAATCAAAAGATCTTTTTCTGTGTTTGGGAAATCAAAACAAAATTATGATCAAATCAATCATTTTCATAAATCCTTCCTTCGATCCAATTTTCAAATCCAACAATCAACAAGATTAAAACCCTTGTTGATTTTACTATTTTTCGAAAAAAAAATATTCAAGAATAGTTTCGAAAATTCAGATTTCAATAAAATATCACCCTAAAGCTCTGATACCAATCGTGAATCCTACTTATCAATCAACAATTAATCAACACAATAAAGATCAATATCAACAACAACTAACTGAATGCTTTGATTAATCACAAAAAAAGATTACAGAGATGAATAGAAAACTTCGTACTGTAGCCCTAGAAAACTCTCTGAAATTCCGTGCAAAAATATTCAGAATTTCAGATCTATATCTACATACAAAGTCAAACATTCTATTTATATTATTTAATACTTTGATCTATTTACATTTTAAACCCCAGACTTTGTTTTTCATCAACAAAATAATATTCCAACAAAACCTTTTAATAAATATGTTCGATAAAGTAACTGGACCAAAACAATTATCGATATAAAAACAAATATAAATATATAGAAATCATCATTAATCAAGATTATATTGGGATGATGTTATTTTGTACAAGTTTAACAAAAAAAAATGCCATTTAGTGGTAAAATCATGATGTGCCACAATATGCATAACTATAGTGGCACTTTTCACGTACCATAAAATATAATCCATATTTAGTGTCATAATTTTTATTTGTGCCACAAAAGTATTTGACCAATAATGGTATTATATTAAATATGCCGTTATTGTTAAATATATTTAATGGCATTTGACCTTATTTTGCCATAAAATGTTTAAAATAATTTAAGAAGTCTCTATAATTTGTGCCACTGTTATCAGCCTACTATCTATGCCAGTTCCCTCTTTCTCCCAAATAAAATAAAACCATTCCCTCCAAAACCATCCCATGTATTACGTATGCTCTCTGGTTACCTAGGTCACAATGCAGAGATATTGTTCGCTTATTTCTTTCTGAGTTACGATATTCCAAATAACTATAATCTGTTCTGATTAAGGGTTGCGATTATTGATCTTGGTCTCCAATTCGCAGGTATTCAATCATCTAAGTTATATTTGATTTCGATATTCTGTAATTGATCGAATTCCATCGATGTTGATTCACGCACACACACATGGTAGCTTCTTCTATTCAACTCTGATTAACTTTTATTATTCTGGGTATTGGTTATTTAAGTCGATTATAATCGACTCTGTGATTGCATAGGTGATGAGTCTATAATTTATATGGTTTCAGAGTCAATTTATGTTCATTTTAAGCACCGATACTTCGTAAAATCCATTCTTTTACATCATATTTGTGTTTCAGGGTCCGGAAGTCATTTCAAAGCACCACGAGAAATTTCAGTGCGAAGCAAGCAGGTCGGGGAGCAGGCCTGCCCCCTCCTGCGCCCCAGGTCTGCGCCCCAAAAGTTCCAGATACATTCCAGCGCACGCCATGAAACCCTAGCCGCATCCGGCGCAGGCCTGCACCTTGCCTGCGCTGGGTCGGCGCAAAAACGCGTTTTTTAGCTCTGAAAACCCTAAAATCGACTCCTCTATAAATGGAGGTCGATGGCAGCCATTAAGAGAAGGTCCCGACGTCGGTGAAAGTGTGTCGAAGCCCTGCCAGAGTGGATCTACGATACGAGAACGAAGACGGTGATTCGCAAGCTACCCAATGGCTCAAATCTATGATTGTGACGAGCATACGGTGAGCGGCTAATCCCATTAGCCGTTTGCGGAGGATCTATGACTAAGTTTACTCTACTTTAATTTCTCGTGCTTTGATGTATTTGTATTAAATGAGATCTACTATGTGTATGCAAATGATAAGCATTCGACTATGATTATGATTGTATGTTTGATTGGTAAAAGCAAGATAGTTTATATTGGTACTATTATTTGTGCCGAGTCCATTAGCTTAGGGATTAAGACAAATATTGATATTGCATACGCTATGTCGAGAGTTATTGGTTAAAACATGTTTGATTAATCTATTCGCGCAATTGGTTATGTCTGTGTGATCGTTGCATGAAATTATAGTGAGTAATACTTATGTCGTGGTTATTCCGTGAATGGTTATTCTTCTCTTGATTGTTTATCTTCTACGCTAGTTATTTTGCCATTAATTTTAGTTACAAAGCGACAACAAATCATTAATCTAAACAACTCATTCAAATACACAAATTCACAATTTACGGTGGTTTCAATAAAACTTATAAGGCTAATTACCTAACCATACTTACAATTTCACTCCCTGTGGATTCGACCCTTACTTCCCTACGCTAGTAGTTAGATTTAAGGATTAAATCGGCGGGTCACAACGACGACCCGTCAGATTTTGGCGCTGTTGTCGGGGAGTGTAACGGTAGTTATGGTTAGAAGTTAGTGTATGTCCTTAGTTTTAAGTATTTAAGTTTATGTTCCATACTTGGGTTATTTTATTATTATTAAAAAAAATTAAATTAAAAAAATGCAAAAAGGTAATCGTAGTCCTCTACTTTTACAAAAAAAAAATTAATTATTCATTAAGTGTCTTAGTTTAGATTAGTTTGGATTAGTACTTTATTTTTAATTATTTCCATATTTTCAGTTCTTATTATTAGAAACCAACTAAAAATTATAAAACCTAAAAAAAGGTAATTGTAGCCACTCTACTTTTACCATAAAAAATATAATAAAGAAATTGAAACTTAAATTAAAAATAAAAATAAAATAAATAATATAATATTAAAAATAAATAAATATAAAATATAAAATAATAATAAATAATAATAATAAATAATAGTAATAATAATAATAAAATTAAAAAAAATTTAATTAAAATTAAAATTAAGATAAAAATTAAAATTAAATTTAAGTAATTAAAAGAATAATTAGTTTAGCATGGCAGACCAAATGAGAAGGATAGTCGAGTCACATTATCGCCCTGGTGATGTGCCCGATCACTCACTTATTCGATATCCAGAAAATGATAACGAACCCGAAGTTCGTCTTCAATTATTCCAAATTCTTCCTATCTTCCGAGGGATGCCTAGTGAGGAACCCTACGAGCATTTAGCTGAATTCATGGATATTTGTAAAGCTAATCACGTTCGAGGTATAACCACTGATAGTTTAAAACTTCGTCTATTCCCTTTTTCACTAAAAGAAAAAGCCAAAAATTGGTTTGTGTCGCTACCCACCAATAGCATCACAACTTGGGATCAAATGAAGCGCGCATTTCTCGTGGAGTATTACCTCATAAGTAAAACCACTGAGAAACGAAAAGAGATCACCGGTTTTAAACAAAAACTTGGTGAACAATTCTACGAGGCATATGATCGGATGAACGAATTGCTAAGAGCTTGTCCACACCATGAAGTTCCAAAATGGATGCTCGTCAAAACTTTCTTTGATGGTGTGAGTCAAGAAAGCCGAAACATGATCACCGCCGCTACTGGTGGCACATTCTTAGTTAAAGAAGATGATGAGGCTTGGGAATTACTGAATCAACTCAGTAAAGGTCTCAAAGTTCAATCCAGTTCTGAAAATAATATTGGAGTTCAGGTGATGGGTATAGACAATGCCTGGAAACTTGAGGTAAAAAGTGAAATCTCAGATCTCGGAAAGGAGATAGATCAACTGATAAAGGGTCTTAGCCAAAACCCTACTGCATCAGTTAACTGTGTAATATGCGGAAATCCATCTCATCATTCTGAATCATGTCCTCAAGTGCAATCCACTAAGGAATATGCTAAAGAAGTGTATCGTTTTAAAGCGCATTGGGAGAGGGATAACCCATTTTCGGAAACCTATAATACGGGATGGAGAAATAATCCTAATTCTCGATGGAAAAATGATCAGCCTGCCGATCATCAATCTAAACTGATGTATGAACAATTACGAAGAGAAGATCAATATGGTTCAACTTCTACTGCTAAGGATGAGCGATATTACAATCCGAACCAACATGATCGACCTCACTTGCATGTGGAGACGAATACAAGTTCTTCACAATTATCAGAGTTTGCGGATATCATGAAGAAACAATCGGCTTTTAACGAGATGCTAAGTCGTCAAATGGGTCATATAGCTGAATCGCTCACAAGACGAGAGGAGGGAAAGCTTCCGAGTAACACAGTTCCAAACCCTTCGCACGCACATGGTAAAGAGAAGAAGTATGAAGTGAATGAAGTATCTAAGGTGACCACCATGAGAAGTGGTAGAATGGTGGATAATAAGATCGAAATGCTAAAAGAGCAAGAGGAAGAAGAAGACACCGACACTGAGGTCGTGTATGATGAGACAGAGGATCCTAAAAGGAATGAAGGTTCTAAGAAAGCTACTTTCAAGGAACCAATTAAGACAGAGATCCCAACTTCCAAAGTTGGGGAGGGGGTTAAGGATCAGGACACCACAGTTCCTCCTCCTTACCCCACTGCTCTAGAAAATCCAAATCATCTTCGTATGGCAAGAGAGGTCCACAACCCGAGGATTTGTGGGATTTATTTAATCAAGTCAAGATCAATATCCAATTGGTCAATGCTATTCAGCAAATACCTTCTTATGCCAAATTTCTGAAAGATCTTTGCACGCAGAAAAGAAAGTTCAAGGTCTCGCTTTCCAAGCAGATCAACTTAACTGAGCAAGTGAGTGCAGTGATCTCTAATTCCTTTCCACCAAAGCTGAAAGATCCTGGATCACCTTTGATCCAGTGACAATTGGCAATGTGCAAATTAAGAAGGCACTACTCGACCTTGGAGCCAGTGTAAACATTTTACCTGGGAATTTGTTTAATAAACAAGATCTGGGCCAGTTACAGACCACAGAAATAATTATACAACTGGCAGATCGGTCAACAAAATATCCAAGGGGTATCTTATCGGACGTTATGGTAAAAGTAGTAGATTTTTACTATCCGGTCGACTTCCTAGTCTTATATACTGAGAGTTCCTTTGGAAAGAATCAACCGGCCATTATCTTAGGCAGACCGTTCTTAGCTACTATTAATGCTCAAATCAATTGTGGAACGGGGGCTGTAGATATTGCCTTTGGGAATCGCAAACTGCGATTAAATGTGTTGAATGCTTCCACCACTGCTTCGATCGATTCTGAATGTTACATGATAGATGCGTTGGATGAGCTTAAGTAGCATGGTTCAGTAATCAATGCCAAGGACCACACTGAATTATTCATAGTTGAACACGATACTGCTATAATAAACTCTGATAAATGTAATGAACTTGAGGCAGTTATGGAATCCACACTGAAACCTAAAAAACCACCATGGACCCATAAGACTGAAAAGCTGCCAATTATTTTGCATCAATCTGCAAGGCCTTCAATAAAACAACCACCTGTTCTAGAATAAACAACCTTGCCCATACATTTAAAGTATGCCTTCTTAGGTAAGAATGACACTCTACCAGTCATTATTTCATCAAATCTGATCGAGGCACAAGAAAAATCGCTACTACAAGTACTAGTAAAGTATAAAGAGGTAGTAGGTTGGACAATAGCAGATTTGAAAGAAATCAATACTACTTTGTGTATGCGTCGAATCATCGTTGATCCCGGAGCTAAACAAGTAAGACATGCACAAAGGAGGCTGAATCCCGCACAGATGAATTACACCACTACGGAAAAGGAATTGCTAGCTGTATTATTTGCCCTTGATAAATTCAGATCATATATTTGGGTGGCAAAAGTAATTGTGTACTTAACTGATCACATTAGGGACTCCTTCTCTGATGTACAATTATCATCAATTTTCAAAATACCATGGTTTCCATTAGACACAGGTTAAATGGGCCACCAATAATACGATAGTCTCTGAACTAATCAGGTTAAGAAGATCCCAAACATAATTAGGCTAGTATAGGAGCAGTATGTCTGGCTGAAGACGTAAAACTTAGCGCTTCCTGGGAGGCAACCCAGAGAACTTTGTGGTTGTGTTTATGGAAACCCTCACGAGAGAACACTCATCCACTCGGGATACCAAGGGGTTTAACGGCTTGTTGCACGTGCTAAGTGAAATCTTGATTCCCTACGAAAAGGCAGATTAGTTTTAATTATTTCTTTGTTTTAGTTTAATTGCTTTAGTGTCACCAACTAAGTTGGGGAGGATTTCCAATCCAATTTTAGTTGTTTCTAGACTTAAGTTTATTTATATTTATGCAAGTGTGCTAGTTTAATGAATGTTAATTTTTTACTTTGGTTTGATCTATCCTAAATAAGCAAAGAATCCTATTAAGAATGTGATTGTGTTCATTGTCTGCTCATTATAAGTGTGTCTATATGACAAGGACGTCACAATGGTCTAACTTGGAGATGGTAGGTTCTATGAAATGTTTAATATGATCTAATGAGCCCCCAAAAAAAATATTTATTTATTATTAGACTGGAATTTGACCACCTGGGCAGAGAGCTACGACATAGCATGAACATCATATCTGGGCATATTGGAAAGGAGGTTTGAGATCACGAGGATTTTTAGGCTGGTAACTTCTTAAATAATATCTTTGGTCCTCTTCCTCATTACTAGTAATCTGGTACCATCGTTCCTTGCTCTTCAAATTTATCATATTTAGATTTGCTTGTTTGGTTAGAATTTTAACTTTTGTTATTTCAGTAATTGTGTGTGTTTTATTTTCATTTGTCGAGTCCTATTGAATGTGGATGCTTAGTGTCAATAAAGTCTTTTAAATTTCCCCAATGGTTCTTGTTTGCCGATCAGGCCGTGGAAAATGATGATACATAGAAAAATTGTACCCAGAATTAGTTAGTGTTAGTAACAAATTCTAGAATTATGTTAAGAGTCGTGATAATAATTAATATTTTAGTGTAAGTTGAGTTCAAGTAAGTTAACATATATTTGTGCTTAAATGAAAATAATGTGTCAAAAGATTTTGAAAAACTCATACAATAAGGGGGAGGGCTTAATCATGTTTTTAGCCTCGAAAGCTTCGAGGGTAGCCTAGTTGGTTCGGGAAATTAAGTCCTTAAGGGTACCATTCATGCCTAGTCCCCCTAAAGCCATTTGGTTTGGGAGCGATTGACCCAAATCCTGCTACATGAACCAATTAGAAAAGCTATGGTAAAACTTGAGTTAAAAAAAAGAAGAAAATAGATATAAGCATGATAAATAAAAGTAATATCTTATCGTATACATGCATAGAGGGAAAAGATGGTCAAAAGACCCACATGTTTTAAGCTTGTAACCTTGAGCTAAAAGAGTAATTTCCAAAAGTGAGATACATTAAATACTTACAGAGAATGTGTTTTAACTGAAAATGTTCTTTAGCTTACATTCAAAATTTTAATGCATTATTGCGAAGACTGACTTAACTTAGATTTATTCGAACACACTGCTAATACAGTCGGTACGTAGTTAGTTCTGATTCTAAGGCTTGCTCGGGGACGACCAAGAGTTAAGTTGGGGAGATTTGATGAGTCTATAATTTATATGGTTTCATAGTCATTTTATGTTCATTTTAAGCACCGATACTTCATAAAATCCATTCTTTTACATCATATTTGTGTTTCAGGGTCTGGAAGTCATTTCAAAGCACCACGAGAAAATTCAGCACGAATCAAGGAGGTTGGGAAGCAGGCCTGCACCCCCTCTGCGCCCCAGGTCTACGCCTCAAAAGTTCCAGATACATTCCAGCGCATGCCAGCAAACCCTAGCCGCATCCGGGCGCAGGCCTGTGCTGGGTCGGCACAAAAATGCGTTTTTCAGCCCTGGAAACCCTAAAATCGACTCCTTTATAAATAGAGGTTGATGGCAGTCATTGGGAGAAGGTCCCGACGTGTGTGAAAGTTTGCCGAAGCCCTGCCAGAGTGGATCTACGATACGAGAACGAAGACGGTGATTCGCAAGCTACCCAATGGCTCAGATCTATGATTGTGATGAGCATACGATGAGCGGCTAATCCCATTAGCCGTTTGCGGAGGATTTACGGCTATGTTTACTCTACTTTAATTTCTCGTGCTTTGATGTATTTGTATTAAATGAGATCTACCATGTGTATGCAAATGATAAGCATTCGGCTATGATTATGATTGTATGTTTGATTGGTAAAAGCAAGATAGTTTATCGTGGTACTATTATTTGTGCCGAGTCCGTTAGCTTAGGGATTAAGACAAGTATTAATATTGCATACAGTATGCCGAGAGTTTTTGGTTAAAACATGTTTGATTAATCTAGTCGCGCAATTGGTTATGTCTATGTGATCGTTGCATGAATTTATAGTGAGTAATACTTATGCTGTGGTGATTCCGTGAATGGTTATTCTTCTCTTGATTGTTTATCTTCTACGCTAGTTATTTTGCCACTAATTTTAGTTACAAAGTGATACCAAATAATTGATCTCTCACTCTTTCCATCAACTTTTTGACATATGCCCTGATAGTCTTAGCTGTTTCAGACTTAGACTGGCTCAGAGCAACTGCCAACTCCACCCATTCTCTGTATCCCATCTGAGCAACGTCAGTGTAATCATATGCTTCCAGTTCTGGGCCTGTAGCACCCATTCTGGTTATCTGAATCATCACTGTTTGCCTTTTCTTGAGATGGGAACAACTTTGACAATAGATTCCTTGGCAAGTCTTCTGTCAGCAACATCAAAGAACTTTTTCCTTGCCAAGTTGCCAAAGTGAATCTGGGCTCTTGCAGAGGATGCTTGCTTAGACTTGGTCACAGAGACCGGAGCACCCTGTTCCCTATCACCTTCCTTTTCAACCGCTGACTCCTTAGCAGCTTCAAGCAATTTTCTTTGCACATCCAAAGAAGGCTTTTTAATTTTTCTTGCCTCTTTGAATGCAAAGAATCTGGCAGCTTTGGCTGAGGCGTCTTCCTTTCTTAGTCTTTCCAGGGCTTGGAGATGTTCATCTCTGTACTCATAGTATTTCTCCAAAGGAAGACCCATTTCCTTAGCCCTTGCCTAGTCAAACTTTAGCTGCGCTGCTCTTTGGTGGTCAGGGTCTACAACTGCTTTCTTCTTTCCTTTGGCTATTATAGTTTGAACAGCCTCAGGAACCTCTTCCTCTTCTTCTTCTTCTTCTTGTCAGAATCAGATGCCTCCTTCTGCTCAGCCTGTCCCAAGGAATGGACTCCTCCCCCTTAGTTTGTGCAGGGTTTGGAGATCCAGCCTAAGTAGGCTGCGCAGCTTCAGTGTGATGGGAGACATCTTCAGTTGGACCTGTTTGTGATGCACCTGCTGCTTGACCAAAAGATGTTGATTTCTCCTTAGAAGGAGAAGAGGTTTTCTCCCCCTAGACTTAGTCTTTGAGGCAGAAAACTTCTCCCCCTTTGAAGGAGATGGCTCAGAACCTTCAACAACTGGTCTGCCTAGAGAAACCAATTCAGCAGGCTTAGCAGCAATTTTGGCAGCAGGCTTGGGGCCATCCAGGCTATGCACTAAGAAAGCCAGATTGTCCTTAACTTCTGCAAGCTGGGTAAGGCAGGTCTGAAGAGAGGAGGATTAGGAATTAGCAAGTGAGGACAGATTAGCGAGATTTTCTCTGTCAGAAGCTGTGAAAAGCAAACTTTGAAGCTGTGCAAGATGTATTCAAGAGTGTCTTGCACAGCATCAAGGTTTGCTGACACAGAATTGGACAGAGACACAATGAGAGAGTTTAAGCTGGCCAATGTATTAGGAAGGGTAGTAGTGCAAGTGGTGAGGAGAGTGGACAGCTGTTGGCACATGGTTGTCATGGAGGACACAGAGTCATGTTGATTTGAAAGGATAGAGGAGAGAGTAGTGGAGATGTTTTACAGCTGTGCAGTGAGTGCAAGCAGATGTGAGGACTGATCATCTTGGGGAGTGGTTGGAAAGGAATTTTTGAACAGATCAAAGAATCCCTTGAGCTATGCAGACGCAGAGTCTGAGATTATTGAGGGTAGAGAAGTCATGGAATGTTCCAAAGAGCCAACTTTGTTGGTCAGCAAAGAAAGCTGATCCTTCAAAGGAAGATCTTTGGGGGATGGAGGAGTGTGGGTGGACTGTTTGGATTGTGTAAATAGTGAGGAATGAGAATGGGATGAAGATGAGGCAGGTGTTTGAGGATGTGATGGAGAGGGAAGGGTTACTTTTGACAGAAGTTCCATAGCCTGGGCAAAGGTAATATGGCCCAGCTTGGAAAGGTCAATGGGTCCCTCAGCAGTGGCTGTAGCTGCTTCATCAGGAGAAAGGGTAGAAGATGGTGGCCTTTCAGATGCTGCTTGTGTTGCAGCACCTTCATCAAAGCCTGCGGTGGTTCCCTCAGCAGCACCTTGGTTTAGAGGTGCCTCATCATGGGGAGATGGGATGTGCATTTCAACATCAGCAGTGGTGAAACCTGCTGATGGAATTTGCATTTGAGGTGCAGCCTCACCAGAGGGATGGCCGGTTCCCTATGGTTCATCAGCTTGGGATGTTGGTCCTTCAGCATCTGTTGGGTGTACAACAGCTGTATAATGAGGAGCTGAAGTTGTAGGCTGATCTACTGGATGGTCTAAACCAGCAGGTTTGGCACCTCGTGCAGACTCAAGTTGTGTAGGAGAAGTATGGAGTGGAGACTGTGTTGACTCAGTGTGGAGTGGAGTGAACTCCCGTCTTTCAATATTCTCAGCCTGTTGGGAGGCTGGAATAGTTGATGTGGTAGTCTCCATATGTACAACTGGCTCCTGTTGGTAGGAAACAGAGGGCCTAGGCACTCAGGGTAGACTGTTGTTGGATTGAAGCCTGCTCCAAGTGTGCTGAACTTTCTCCCAAAATAGGAGAGGCAGCAGGGTTTGCTTCTTTGTCAACTGACCCCTGTTGAGCGGGGTCAGAGGGGCTAGTTTGGTCTATTCGTTTCTTTTTGGCTAAGGTTTTGTGTCTGTAGGATTTGAGAGATGAAGTGGAGGATTGAAGTTGTGGAGAGGTGATAAGAGGTTCTGTTTGGACTGGTGGTGAGACTGGGTCAGAAACAGGTGGGTTAGCCTGTTCCATAGTATCAGGTGCGACAGAGGCACTAGCCGCAAAGGCTTCAGGTTCAACAGATGAACCAGGGTGAGAAGCCTGCTCCCCTTCAGCCATAGAGGCTGATGGGGCAGACTTGGACTTAGCTGTTTTAGCCTTCTTGCTGGCAGGCTCAGCTTGAGTCGATTCCATGACCCGTTTAACAAATTTGGCACTGGATTTGGATTTTCCCTAGGCGCAGTCACTGGATCCACCCTCACAGTAGAGGGTCTTTCCACCATACCAAGCAACCTCCTCATTGGTGTAGATAGAGGAGGCTCATTTGGAAGTACAGTGGTGTAGAAAACTCTATTCCCAATCACTGGGAAAGCAGCAGTACGTAACATAGGCTTAGAGTTATATTGCATATCGAACAGCAGTTGGACGTGTTTCCTGCTGCACTAGATTCCGCAAATTCATGAAAATCCACCGAGCCATGTTCATAGGAGTCCCATCTACGAGCTTTAGGACTATTGGGATCTCATCACTATTGAGTTGGTCAATGGAACCAACTTTGCTGCTAAAGCAAATCACCACTAAGGCAAATAAGAAGCTGTAAGTAGGTGATAGATCGTTCCTGAACAGAGTGGCTCCAATCTTGGGCTCTGCTACACCACAAAAACGTAGCAGATTTCGCATCTGATCATTTTCAGGCTGTGGCTGATCATAAGTTTCAGCCACAGGGAGATGAAGAACTTCCCTGATAAGACCAGTAGTGATCTCAATGGTTTGAGTCCCATTGAGAATGGTTCCCCTTAAGATATTGGTTGTTGGGTCGTAGGAACAGGTGTACCAAAACTCATATACCATCTCCTGGTACAGGACACCAGGAGTGGAAGTCCTTGCATAATGCAGAGGGTGAACCCTTAGAAACTCCACCATATTCTCATAACCTTTCCCCACATAGTTCTTGGGAATGGTTAGGTTGGCTATGTAGTTTGTGGGATTCAATGTTAGCATTGTGGTAACAGAAGGATGTTTCTGAACATCGGTACCAACAAATACTGGGAGCAAGGGGTTGTTTTGGTGAGCCATGGTGAGAATAGTGAGGATATGAACACAAGACACTTAGTCGATTTTAGGGTTCTTTGGAAGTTATGATAGCCGTAAGGAAGACGAAGATGAAACAGTAGATGGACATTGATAGGGTTTGAATATGAGTGGGTATGAGAGAGAAAAGTTTGGGCGGTTTATATAAAAAGTTCTTTAACGGAAAACGAAATGGTTGTCCTTGTCAGAACAGTTGTCAGACCACTTGAGCCCTTTTTAGTCACTAACACACGTTAGCACACATTATCCGCAGTAATTAAGTTAAATGAATACATAAATTACTTAACTTAATCGTGAAGAAAGGTAATTAAAAACTGATGGTCTAAGCTGTTGGTCAAACCTGTGATGAGCAGGGTCATCACAAGCTGTTCATTCTTCAAGCTGTTTATTCAACATGTGCAGCTATGCAAGAACAAGTTGTGTTCAATAGCTGACTAGCTTACAAGACAATGTCTTGTATGACAAATTTAGAGAGTGAGTAGGTTGGAGGTTTAATCAACAGACCAGGTTTAAGGTGAAGACTGATGTTGTCAAACCTGTTATACGCTCAAGCTGTTCAAGTTTTCAGAAATTGGCAAAGTGTAGAACATGCATAGCCTGTTCTGCCTAAGCTGTTCTGAGAAACTTGATCAGTGTGAGACATATAATAACTTAGAATATTTAGGGCACTTAGTCACTTTTATTTAACATGCCCAGCTTGCTTACAAGATAATTAAACCTGTTTTCACTATGAGGCTTGGTGAAAATGTCTGCAAGCTGTTCATCTGTGGAAATAACACTTACCTCCGCATTACCTTTCTCAATGTGATCCCCGATGAAGTGATGCCTGACCTCAATATGCTTTGTTCTGGAATGAAATACTGGATTGTTGGAGATAGCTATAGCACTTGTATTATCACACAGAATAGGAGTCTTCCTATATACAAGTCCATAGTCTTCAAGCTGATGCTGCATCCACAGAATATGCCCGCAGCAGCTTCCAGCAGCAATATACTCAGCTTCAGCAGTAGAAGTAGAAACTGAGTTCTGCTTCTTGCTACACCAACTTATCAACTTACCTCCAAGGAGTTGACACCCACCTGTTGTGCTTTTTCTGTCTAGCCTGCAGCCTACAAAATCAGAATCTGAATATCCAGTTAGCTCAAGACTTGAGTCTTTCGGAAACCAAAGATCCAAACCTGGTGTACCCTTAAGGTATCTGAAGATTCTTTTTACAGCAGCTAGATGTGATTCTTTAGGATCAGCTTGAAACCTAGCACATAAATAGGTAGCAAACATAATATCTAGTCTACTAGCAGTTAAATATAGCAAGCTTCTAATCATGCCTCTATAAGCTGTTACTGAAACAACTTGCCACTAACATCTGCATCCAACTTTACATTGGTTGCCAATGGGGTTTTGATAGGAGAACTCTAATCAAATTTAAACTTTTTCAAAAGATCTAAACTGTACTTTCTTTGATTTATGAAAATTCCATTTGAGGTCTGTTTAACCTGTAATCCTAAAAAGAAAGTAAGTTCTCCCATCATACTCATTTCATATTTTGATTTCATGAGTAGTGAAAAATTCTTGCATAACTGCTCATTAGTAGAACCAAATATTATATCATCCACATAAATTTGAACAAGCATAATATCATATTTCACCTTCTTTATGAACAGTGTGGTATCCACTTTACTTCTGGAATAACCATTGCTCATAAGAAAATCAGTTAGAGTGTCATACCAGGCTCTAGGGGCTTGTTTTAGACCATAGAGAGCTTTGTCCAACTTATAGACAAAACCTGGATGATGTTCATTTCAAAACCTGGTGGCTGCTTGATATAGACTTCTTCTTGCAGCTTGCCATTCATAAATGCACTATTCACATCCATTTGAAATACCTTCATGCTCTTATGAACAGCATAGGCTAGAAACAAACGAATTGCCTCTAACCTGGCCACAGGAGCAAATGTTTCATCATAGTCATTGCCTTCTTCCTGTCTGTAGCCTTGAGCAACTAGTCTTGCCTTATTTCTAATGACATGACCTTGCTCATCCATCTTGTTCCTGAAAACCCATTTGGTGCCAATTATTGTTTTTCCTTTAGGAGCAGGGACCAACTTTCATACTTTGTTTCTCTCAAACTGATTGAGCTCTTCTTGCATGGAAGTGATCCAATTGGCATCTTTCAATGCTTCATCCACTTTCTTAGGCTCCATCAGGGACACAAAGCTAGAAAACATACAAAAGTTTCCTAAGCTGTCCCATCTTGTTTGCACCCCTTTGTTGATGTCACCAATTATTTGATCATTTGGGTGACACCTGATCCACTTAGGATCTTACCTCAATGTGGATTCTCCTGAGGTATTTGCACCTTCAACAGGTCCTGTTGAGCAGCTCTCAAGATTTTTAGACACACTGATATCTTGAGCCTGTTCACTTGTTGAGCATGATTCTCCAGTGTTGTATATATCAGCAGAGTATCCAGGGAAATCAGCATTTATTGGTTCAGGACATGATGTTGTAATTATTTCAGTACACTTACTCACACAGGATGTATCAACATAGTCATCATCATGCCCATCATGATTAACAGGTTCCACTCTAGATGTAGTGGAAGCTTTTGAGTCGTTTTCTTCATTGATGGAACGCATAAGATCATCAAAGTTGAACTCTCCTGAAACAGATTCAAGAACAGCTTTGGTGGAGGCATTCCTGGACTCTTCAAAGGTGACATTGATAGATTCATCTATCACCTTTCTCTTGTTGTTGTAAACTCTGTAGGCTTTGTAGATGGCAGAGTATCCAACAAACACACCTTCATCAGCTTTGGGTTCAAACTTTTCTAGTTGGTCCCTCTGATTCAGAATGAAGCAGGGACATCCAAACACATTGAAATAACTAATGTTTGGCCTCCTCCCTTTGATTAAGTCATAGAGAGCCTTGTTGAACCTTTTCACCACCAAGGATCTATTTTGGGAAAAGCAGGCAGTATTGACAGCTTCAGCCCAGAATGATGAAGGTAAACCTGATGCACACAGCATGGTTCTAGCAGCTTCAATGAGAGTTCTGTTTCTCCTTTCAGCAACTCCATTTTGTTGTGGAATTCTTACTGCTGAAAAATTCTGTGAGATCCCTCTTTCTTCACAGAAGTCCTCAAGAGTACTGTTTCTGAATTCAGTACCATGATCACTTCTAAGCTGCTTTACTTGAGCAGAGTTCAGCATTTCCATCTTTTTGATGAATCCAATGATTTCTCTAGCAGTCTCTCCTTTGCTCATCAGAAAGATCACCCATGTACACCTGGAGAACTCATCAACCATTACTAGAGCGTATCTTCTTCCTCCTAGACTTGGGACACTGACTGGTCCAAACAAGTCCATGTGGATTAAGAAAAGAGTAGTATCAATAGAGAAATTGTGCTTCGATTTAAAAGATGATTTTCTCTGCTTTCCTTTCTGACAAGCTATGCAGAGTTTATCCTTATCAAAGGTTATAGAAGGCAAACCTGTTACCAACTCTTTCTTACAGAGTTTGTTGATATTCTTGAAGTTTAGGTGTGATAGCCTTTTGTGCCATAACCAGTTCAGGTCTGCATTGCTTCTTGAGATAAAGCAGGTTTCAGTTGTGGGATCAACAGATTTCATGTACACAACATATACACCTTTCTTTCATTGTGCACACAACACAACTTTGCCTTGGGGATCCAATATGTAACCCAGGTGCTCATCAAAGTTAACCTTGTAGCCAGCATCACACAATTGACTTATGCTTACAAGATTATGTTTCAGCCCAGACACATAGGCTACCCTTTTGAATACAGCAGCACCAGGTTGAAAAGTTCCATATCCTTTTGTGGATTCTTGTACATTGTCACCAAATGTGAGTTTTGGCCCTTTTTCAGGCCTGAGATCACTCAGCAGGTCCTTGCAACCTGTCATCTGTCCTGAGCAGCCACTGTCCAAGTACCAAACCTGGGATGGTTGTTTGTCCTGCAGAGTGTCATGAGAAAATATTAGTTGTTTTTGTGGGAACTCATCATAGGGATGAGTTCTCCTACTTCATCAACATTTGTTGATGGATCAGTGATATTCACACTAATATTTCCTATTTAGATAGTATCAGCTTGGATACAATCCTTATTGACTATGTTACTTCCAACACTGCTCGTTTTTGCAATGATGGAGCTAGCAGAGTCAACAGTCCTCATGTCCTCAGTTTCAGGACAGTCTTTGGCCATATGTGTCTTCTTCCCACACTTATAACAATTTCTCTTTTTAGCCTTTTTGGAAGAAGAGCCTCCAGAAACATATTCTGAATTATTTTTGTAGATTCTGTCAGCAGGTTTAGCAAACTTATTACTGTTTTTAGATGAATCAACAGTTTGGGTGGAAGGCACAATGGCAACAGCTTTGCGTGTATCTTCTTTCCTATTTTTGGGAAGACAGATATCAAACACAGGAAATTTGATTGGCCTTTGACCTTCCACAGGTTTGGGAAACTTATTCCCAAATTTCTCAGGTTGAGCAATGGCTTCGCCGTTGCTCTTACTGAGATGTGATGGATGTTGCCTATCAACATAATCACAGCTTTTGGTTTTGAAAGACTTACCTTCATTTATAACTAATTTTCCACTATGATTTAAAAACTTATTTGAAATCACAGCAGATTTACTTTCAACATGAGACTTACACTGTTGAAAGTAGGCTGCTTACCTTTTGAAAACTTTTTCTCAGAAATGATTAGCATCAAAAGGATTAACAGGTCTCTTACCATCAGCTTTAGACCTAGAGCCTCTTTTGTCAACAGGTTTAGAGTCCACAGCTGCATCTTGAGCTTGTTTTCCTTTCTCTTACCATCAGCTTTAGACTTAGCAGGCTGATTTGATGGATAACTGTAGGTCCCAAAACGTTTCCCAAGTGTATAGTTCTAAGTTGTAGAGGGGGGTGAATACAACTATTTAAAACTTAACAATCTTTTTCTCAATGTTTGTGTATATTATTAACAAGTGTTAATTACAAACAAGCTTGAATGCAGAAAGGTTCAAGCTGAGATGACAGATACAACATTTGTTCAGCTAATCTAAGACACACTCAGACTAGTTACAATGACTACACTCACTTAGAAGCACTCAGTATTTTTACAAGACTCAGATGGACAACTTATACAAAAACAACTTAGACACACTCTACTGTTTTGTATAAGCAGACTTGCATGCATGGAATAACACACTTCAATGCACGTTCTTATTTAACACTATTGATATCTCACAATCCTTAGAAGCTTCCTTTTATACTCAAAAGGAGAATCTCAGTGAAGCTTCTTCATTGGACAGATGAGATAGTGGAAAGTCTTTCCAAAAGGACAAAACACCTTTCTTCACATTCTGATAAAGTATATTTGTCTTCACATGGCAGAATCTTTGTCTTTTCCTTTTTGTCACTGTTGCATAAGGCTTTAACCAAAAGAGGATTTCAACTTTGCATCTTTCTTCTTTTGCTAAGGCCATTTTTATATAAGAAAAGGTCTGTCACCCTTTTCAGATATCCGTTTGTCTTCATGTAACAGAACAGCGTGGGCAGGCTGTGCAGTTCTGTTTTCCACTTTGTCTTCGACTTGTAAACTGATCTTGTAGCCAAAAACAATACATGAGGACTTGGAAACATATTCCATAAAGTGTTTAACCTATTCACAAAGAACAGATTCTCTTCACAAAGAACAGAACACTTGTAAACTGTCCAAGCTGCTCCACAGACTAGAAGAGCGTAGACAGTTTATGTCGAGCATGTTAAGTAGCCAGAACAGCTTGGACAAACTGCGTTTGTTGCAATGAATGCAACATGGTAAACAGCTTTGGGCTGATATTGCAAATCACTTTTTAGGTTTCAATAAGACATAAACAGGCCTTAAATTATACCTTCAAGTGCATCAACAGGTTTGATTAAGAAATCTCCCCCTCAAATGTAGAGCAGGTTTAACTGAGGCCTTTTTGTGCCTAACAATCTCCCCCTATTTGCAATAATCAGACTGAGCTGATTTAATCAATAAACACTATACATTTTACAATACATTTGGCTGAAATGAAATTACAACACTTAAGTAGAGTAAAAGATCAGTTTATATATACTGATTTTGATTACATAAAAAACACATGTTTTTACAGAAGTACAACTAATGTACTAATGTATATTACAACTAATGTAAATAAGAAAAGTTACAACAGATCTAACAAAGTACAACTAATGTACAAAAAGAGTTCAACACTTTGGACTGTTGATGTTGGGAGCAGATAATGGCAAGCCTGTCCAACAGATGGACAACTTCCATTCTTCACCTACCCAGATGGTAGGTGGACTTCACTCCAGTGGTGGTGGTCCTTCAAACATTTTTTCAAGTTCATCCCTAGTTTCCTCCAGATCTTGAATTTCAACTCTGAGGATCATAAACTTGGGATCTTGAAGTTCACTTCTCTCATAAAAGCCTCTGAGTTGGTCCCAGACGGCTGCTCTCCACCTGCTGGATTGCCTGAATGAAGCTGCAAGTCTGAAGGCTGCAAGCTGTCTCAGATCCAGCTTGTATAGATCTGATGCTCTCTGAAATCACTTCTTCTGTGTTAGGGGATCTACAAAAAATGCCCCCAACTCAGGTTCTTCAATTATTTTGCCTTCTTCAAACTCTACTCCACTGGGCATGCTGCAGTCAACTCCTTTCATTTCAATAGCATAATCACCTTGTTCAATCAAGATAAGGAGTTCCTCCAGCTCAGAATCCTTTTTCGTCCTCTTGGCCTTTATCTTGGGGTAAGTCACACAGACACCCTCACTTAATTCTTTTGAGATCAGGCCAAGATCATTCACTCTCTCCATTAGCTTCTTAACATATGCCCCGATAGTCTTAGCCGTTTCTAACGTAGACTGGCTCAGGGCAACTGCCAGCTCAACCCATTCCATGTACCCCATTTGGGCAACATCAGTGTAGTCATAAGATTCCAGTTCAGGGCCTGTAGCTCCCATTCTGGTTATTTGCAGCTTCCACTGTTTGCCTTTTCTTGAGATAGGGACAACTTTGACAATAGATTCCTTGGCAAGTCTTCTATCAGCAACATTATGGAACTTCTTCCTTGCCTAGTTGTCAAAGTGGAACTGGGCCCTTGCAGAGGATGCTTGCTTTGGTTTGGTCACAGAGACCAGAGCACCCTTTTCCTGTACACTTTCCTTCTCACGAGCTGATTCTCTAGCAGCTTCAAGCAGTTCTCTCTGTACATCCAAAGAAGGCATTTTGGTTTTGCTTGCCTCTTTGAATGCAAGAGATATGGCAGCTTTGGCAGATGCTTCTTCTATTCTCAGTATTTCCAGGGCTTTAAACTGTTCATCTCTGAGCTCATAGTATTTTTCAATTGGAACACCCATTTCTTTAGCCCTGGCTTTGTCAAATTTTAGCTCTGCTGCTTTCTGGCGATCGGCATCAAGCACTGCTTTTTCTTTTCCTTTAGTTGTTGTAGTAGTAACAGCTGTAGGAATGTCTTCCTCTTCCTCTTCTTCTTCTTCCTGGATGAGATGCCTCCTTCTACTGCTTGGCCTATCCTCAGGAATGAATTCCTCTCCCTTAGACTGTGCAGGGTTTGGAGATTCAGCCTGAGTAGGCTGAGCAGCTTCAGGTTGATGAGAGGCACCCTCAACTGGACCAGTACCTGTTCCAGATGCACCTGCTGTTTGACCAGTAGATGCTGATTTTCTCCTTAGGAGAAGAAGTTTTCTCCACCTTAGACTTAGTCTTAGAGGCAGACAACTTCTCCCCCTTTGAAAAAGATGGACCAGCACCTTCAACAACTGGTCTGCCTGAAGAAACAAATTCAGCAGGCTTTGCAGCAGTTTTGGCAGCAGGTTTGGGACCAACCAGGCTATGCACTAAGAAAGCCAGGTTGTCCTTCACCTCTGCAAGTTGGGAAAGACAGGTTTGAATAGAAGAGGATTGGGAATCAACAAGAGAGGTCAGCTTAAGAATGTTTTCTCCATCAGAAGCTGTGAATAGTAAACTTTGAAGCTGTGCAAGGTGTAACTCAAGAGAGTCCTGCACATCAGCAAGGTTTGCTGACACAGAGTTTGATAGAGAGACGATGAGAGTGTTTAGGCTGGCCAGTGTATCAGGAAGGGTAGAGTTGCAAGTAGTGAGGAGAGTGCACAGGTGTTGGGATATAGCTGTCATAGAGGACACAAAGTCCTGTTGGTGTGAAAGAATGGAGGAAAGGGAAGTGGAGACATTTTGCAGCTGTGCAGTGAGTGCAAGCAGCTGTGAGGATGTGTTCAGACACAGAGTCTGAAATGAGAGAGGGTATAGAAGACATGGAAGTTTCTATAGAACCAACTTTGTTGGTCAGCAAGAATAGCTGATCCTTCAAAGGCAGATCTTTAGGGGACGGAGGTGTATGGGTAGACTTATTGGATTGAGTAGATGGTGAGGATGAGGATGAGACTGGTGTATGGGGATGTGATGGAGAAGGAGAGGGTACTTTTGAAAGAAGCTCCATAGCCTGGGCAAAAGTAATGTGGCCCAGCTTGGAGGGGTCGATGGGTCCTTCAGCAAGCAGTGGGGGGCATGTAGCTGCAGTCACATCAGGAGAAGGGGTAGAAAGTGGGAGCCGTTGCAAGAATGCTGCTGGGTGTTGCAGTGGGCACCTTCAGTAAAGGCCATTTTGTTCCCTCCTGCAGTACCTTTGTTTAAAAGTACCTCATCATTGGAAGATGAATTGGCATTTCAACATCAGCGATGGTGAAACTGCTGACGAGTTTGGCATGACAGGAGCAGCCTCACCAAAGGGATGTTCTGTTCCCTGAGGTTCACAGCTTGAGTGGTTGGTCCTTCACACAGCTGTTTGGTGTAGAACAGCTGCATCATGAGGAACAGAAATTTGAGGCTGAGCTGCTCGTTGGTCTGAGCCACAGTGTGGGCCACCTCGTGCAAACTCAGTTGTAAAGAGTAGGGAATGGGGACATGTGGCCATCATAGGAGTTGAGAGAACCTGTCTTTCAATATTCTAAGCCTGTTGGGAGGCTGGAATAGTTGATGTGTGTTGCCTGCATATGTACAACTGGCTCCTATTGGGAGGAACCGAGGGTCTAGACTGACTTGGGGTAGACACAGGGTGGATGTGAAGAAGGCTCCAATTTGTGCTGGAAACTTCTCCCAAATAGGAGAGGCAGCAGGGTGTGCTTCTTTTTCAACTGACCCTGTGTGAGGGGAGATCAGAGGGGCTGGCTGGTTATTGGCTTGTGGTTTCTTTTTGGCAAGGGATTTTCTTGTATGATCTGAGAGATGAGGTGGGTGATTGTGGAGAGGTAGAGAGTTATATTGGACAGGTTTTGGAAACGGGTGGGTCGAGAAACAGGTCGGTTGGCATGTTCCCAGAGTCTCAAGTGCCACATAGCACAGCCAGCAGGAAGGCTTCAGGTTCACAAAATGAACCAGGGTGAAAAACTCTGCCTCCGCAGGTCAGCCCACAAGAGGCTGAGGGTGCAGACTAGACCTAGCTGTTTTGCCTTCTTGGGACAGGCCCAGCTTCAAGTCGTTCCCAGGGTCGCTTTGTACAGAATTGGGGCCGCTGGCGTGGGATTGTCGTTCCCAGGGTCCTTTTTACAAATTTGGCCCTGGCTTTGGATTTTCTTTTGGGAGCAGCTTCTGGATCCACCATCACAGCAGAAGGTCCTTCCACCAATCCTAGCAGCCTCCTGATTGGAGTAGATAGAGGAGGCTTATTTGGGAGAACCGGAGTGTAGAAAACTCTATTTCCTATAACAGCAAAAAACAGCAGTACGGAGTAAAGGCTGAGAGTTATACAGATGCTCACCACAAAAATGCTTGAAAATGAGGCTCAGAAATCTGGGATAACGAACAGCAGTTGGACGTGTCTCCTGCTGCACCAGATTCCTCAAATTCATGAAAATCCATCTGGCCATGTTGATTGTAGTCCCATCCACAAGCTGTAGGACAATTGGAATCTCATCACGGCTTAGTTGGTCAAAGGAACCAACCTTACTGTTGAAGCACATGACCACTGAGGCAAACAGAAAGCTATAGGTAGGAGACAAATCCTTCCTGAACAGCATCGCTCCAACCTTTGGTTCTGCTACACCACAGAAGTGCAGCAGATTCTTCATCTGTTCATCTTCGGCCTAAAGCTGATCATATGTTTCAGCCACAGGGAGACGAAGAGCTTCCCTGATCAGACGAGTGGTGATTGCAATGGTCTGAGTCGCATTGAGTATGGTGCCCTTGATGACTTTGGTATCTGGGTTGTAGGCACAGGTGTACCAGAACTCATATACTATCTCCTAGTACAGGACACCAGGAGAGGCATGTGACACCCTTGCCACAATAACCACCATTACCATTCACCCAGGATTAATCACCATCAAACAGTTATATAATAATCTGATAACTTAATTTAAGTGCGGAGGCATAAAATACGGAATAAATAATACAAACTAGTGCCAAACACCCTACGGTGCTACATAGGTTACAATTCTAAGTCTACAATCTCAAAAGCATTACATTATCCCCAAATTTATTTCAACAACATTCCATAATTTTGTTACCAAGATAAACAGTAGATGCTTCAAATTACTTCGACTGATGTCCTAGCTAGATGGTCCCGCAGCGGATTTCCCTTTTCCTGTAAAAATATAACAACTGAAGAGGTAAGCTAATGCTTAGTGAATACCATATGATTTTAAACATTCTACAAATCTTTATGATGCCACACAGAGTAACCGCGGTAACACATACCGTATACTCCACACGTACTCAAAGTACGCAAACCCGAGCCGCAGCTCCTTCGAGCTGACACTCGGCATAAGAAAACCAACCATCTGAGGCAGACATTACATTGGGGATGACCTACTGTCTATCCTGAACACAGAGGTGTCAAACTCTTCGTCATATAGCACAGTAACATCAGAATTCAGATGCGACCACGCAGGTCCATCAAAAGGATGCACAACAAATGAACGAATATGCAACAAGTATGAATGTGCATCAACACATAAATGAAACAACATGCCTCAGCAGGCAAAGCAAACATAAAGCAGATGCAGACATGTTAAAAATCAAAGGTACTCACTGTGGGTGCGTTATTAAGTTCAATTAATATTATTTCTCCTCGGGCTTTCAACCGGATCCACAGAGTACCCCACTGTGGGTTAAAAAACACCACAAGGGACCTGTTAAGTTAGTTGCAACAATAACTCGAGTCAAAAACTGTTTAATTTCGTAAAACCAAGTTTTATAAGTTTTGCAATATTTTTCCCACATTCCGGATGCATGTCCAAATTTGAACCACAACTAAGTTTGAACCCAACTCAGGTTCAAACCTTATCCTTTGAATAACTTTTGTTATTTTATGTGTTGTCTGTGTGTCTCATTCAAAATATTCAAGTTTAGAGAGTGGGTTTCAATTTTTAGGCATCAAATTCGAATTTTAGGGGCTAAATTCGAACCCCATTCGACTTTAGGGCCAAATTCGAACCCTTTAGGGGTTAAATTCGAACCCCCTTCGAATTTGAGGGTTAAATTCGAAGGCCATGTGTTAAATTCGATATATATACTCGAATTTAGTACCAAAATCGAGTTTGTTCTTGCATTTCGACTTTGTTCTTGGCATTCTCGAGTTTGTTCATATATACAGCTTAAATCATTCATTTCCAAGCCTAAAAATCACAAATATGTTAAGTATCAAGCCTAGATTCGATTATATTACGCATACTCTATCATATTCTAGCTAAAACTCAAGCAAAATCAGCTTTATTCATGCAAGAAATGACAAACTCGAATTTCATGTCTTCAAAACCGAAATATAGAAACTTAAAAGGGTCGATTCTTACCTCAATTCATATAAAATCAAGAATCCAACTGTAGATTGTTGTAGTATTCTTCGAGATCTTTCCGATGACGTATAAATCTCGATAATCGGTCGGTCGATTTGAGAGATATTCTAGAGAGAAGGTAGAGAGAATTTCTTGAGAGAAAGAGTAAATGGTGAAATGAAAGGCATTTGGCCTTTTTATTCCCATCTTTCCCCATTTTGCACATTTCACCCCTCAACTTAATCGGTTCAATAAAATACTGATTTATTCTTAGTTTTATCATAATAACTTTTATAATTCATAATACTCCTTAATAATAATTCAGAGTTCAAATTTTCTTAAAATAACAACAAACTTTCATAATTCAACTTAAATTACATAAATTTTAAACTAATAAACCTCAAATACAGAATTTTAACATCAGGATGTTACAGCATGGGCTCCACCACGCTCTAACTTCGTCCTCGAAGTTTTTACTTGGGTTCAAATAATTGGGGATACTTTTTCATCATTTCCGACTTAGTCTCCCAAGTATGATTTGCTCCCTTATGATGCTTCCAACGTACAAGCACCATTTCGATCTCTTTGCTTCTCAATTTCTTCACCTTAGTATCTAACACACACTCCGACTCTTCAACATACCGGAGCCTTTCATCAACTTGCATCTCAGTGTGGTCAGCCCAATCTTCATTCTCAGTAGGAAAGGATTTCCTCAGGTTTCCAACATGAAACACCGGGTGTATGCCCGACATTTCTTCAGGCAATTCCAAACGACACGACTGATTTCCTATCTTCTCAGAAATCCTAAACGGTCCAACGAATCTCGGAGCCAACTTTCCCCTCTTCACGAAACGAGTAACACCTCTCATAGGTGATACTTTCAGATACATCCAATCATTTACCTCAAAGTTGATCGGTTTGTGCCTCCTATCGTAGTAACTTTTCTGACGATCCTGGGCCGCCTTCATATTCTGCCTAATCAACTGTATTTTCTCATTTGTTTCTTGAAGCAAGGTCGGCCCAGCAATTGGTGTTTCACCAGTTTCTCTCCAACACGTGGGAGTCCTACATCTCCTTCCATACAAAGCCTCGAACGGTGCTTTCTTTATCGTTGCGTGATAACTGTTGTTATACGAAAACTCTATTAGTGGCATATGATCATCCCAATTGCCACCGAGATCCAACACACATGATCTCATCATATCCTTAAGTGTCAGGATAGTCTTTTCACTTTGACCATCAGTTTGTGGACCCGTACTCATTGCGATCCTCGTTCCCAACCCTTCTTTTAAAGCCGACCAAAAATTGGAAGTAAATCGGCTGTCCCGGTCCGATACAATAGACTTTGGCACCCCGTGTCTAGAAACTATCTCAGCCACATAAATCTGTGCTAACTTTCCAAAGAATAATTCTCTCTTACCAGAATAAAGTGTGCGGACTTAGTTAGCCGATCTACTATCACCCAAACTGCATCGTGTTGACGTCTAGTCTTCGGCAACTTTGTGACAAAGTCCATAGTGATATGCTCCGACTTCCATTCCGGAATGGGAAGCGGTTGCCGACTGCCCTAAGGCTGTTGGTGTTCGGCTTTCACTAACCGACAAGTTCTGCATCTTTCCACATACTAGCCTATATCCTTCTTCAATCCAGGCCACCAAAAGTATGCTTTATGTTCGTTGTACATCTTTGTGCTTCCGGGATGTACAGAAAATTTCAATTGATGAGCTTCTTCTATGATCACCTTTCTCATGCCTCCAAACTTTGGCACCCATATCCTTCCATAAATTCCTTTCAAACCCAATTCACTAGTTTCCATATTCTTCATTTGCACCCTTATATCCTCATTACCAACAATTTCATCTTTCAAGGCTTCCTCTTGAGCGGCCTTGACATCATCAATAATAGTGGAGGTCAGCATAGTAGACGTCATCATATAACAGCAATCCTTGGCATATGCTTTGCGACTCAAGGCATCAGCTACCACGTTAGCCTTTCCAGGATGGTAAAGGATCT
>JAANYP010001696.1:331776-362485 GCA_020465985.1 Centrapalus pauciflorus
TTACCACATCAAGGCGCTCTTTGCTCTCCTTAGCCTCGAACATCTCCTTAAGCTGTTGTTCATCTCAAAGGCCCATGTATTCTCAAAGGCTTTAGGAAGCTCAGGAACCATGGATGACGCCATGATTCAGGACACTTTGTTCGCATCATCATAATGCTTCTGGTGTGCGTCAATTTCGTCCTGGGTGGGATTCTCACTCAGTGTGGGAATCTGTTCATCGAGAACATATTCTTTGTTCTCATACCTCAGCGTAAACCTGAGGTTTCTCATCCAGTCCACGTAGTTCGGACCGGATAACTATTCCCTACCCAGAACGGAAAGGAGTGAGAAGTTGGATGTGTGGTTGGGAGCAGGAGTGGGTGTACCGTTAGAAGTAGACATCTGTGAGATAAAGTTTTAGTTAGTATGAAGTATTCCCTAAACAATTTACCCAATTTGAATTAAGGCTAGGATCCATATTTTCGATTCATTTTATGAAAAGGGTCGTCGTAATCACGCAACGAATTTATTTTAGGTGGACAAAACTCTTGTCGATTTCAATCTCTATGAAACTCCTAGATCTTTTGAGATTCATTGAATCTTATCAATGGCATGTTAATCTCGGTTATGCTCATCTACTATCCGTGAATGGGTTGCCGAGAATCACGGACAAGATGGTGAATCCAACCATGCAAATCTGCGTAAGACCCGGCACGGATCAGTTCGGGAATCGCGAGTCCTACATCACCTCCTAATATGTCCTCACATTAGTGTGCCGGTAAACTACACACGCTCCACTAACAGTACATATAAGAGATGTGCATTTTTCATGGGTTAGCATACTAATTCACTTTTGATATATCTAAAACGGGATTTTCTTTTAGTACTTTAGATTATACTTTTAATCTGAACACCATCCTATCAAAAGTCCTCGGTAGCTCCATTGAACATACAACAAAGCGGAGGAGGCAGGTCAGCGCGAAGCTGTTAAAAACCTACTCCTTTAGGGAAGTAGAGCGACCCGCCTGATACCTCTTTTATAGTTTGTTCACTATGGGTGAGCCGTTTATCAATTGACTAACGATGTAATTAGATTTAATGATATATATATATATATATATATATATATATATATATATATATATATATATATATATATATATATATATATAAAATCAATAATACATATATAAATGTCTTTTAAATCTCAGGGGTTTAATTTAAAACTTTTAAAATTAAGGGGTCTATTTTAAACATTTTAAAATACAAGGTATATTTTAAACAATTTAAAATATTAGGGTTTAAATAAATATTTATAACTATATACATATTTTCGGTTTTAATAAATAGATTAAATAATAAACTTTTAATTATAAATATTAAATCCGAAACCTATATATATAACCATATAAATCCACAAAATTTAAACCTAGGATAATACAAATTTATCCAAATAAATTATAAATTTCTAAAACCTTTAGGATAAGCACTTAATTTAAAGAGTTAATTGCATAGATGGTCCTTTAACTATCCCCAAATTGCAGCTATCGTCCTATTTTCGAAAACGTTGCAATTTGGGTGTTTTATGTACCAAAAAGTTGCAATTAAAGTCCTTTCTAACATATTCCGTTAAATGTCTCCGTTAAGTCAAGGGCATTTTCGTCTTTTTAAGGATAAAAGACATTTTTTGCAATTTTTTATTATTTGCTTTATTATTATTATTATTATTATTATTATTATTATTATTTACCCTCTCCTTTGTACAACCCTAAACGTCTACCAAGGCCATCTTCATCACTAATGTCCATCCCTTACAAGGAGTGCCAGAGGCCTGACCTCTTAACGAAGACAAAAACAAAAAGTCTCTTATGTTGTGTGTTCCTTTGATCGTTCGACAGGGTATTTTTGATGGGGAGGAAAGGAAAAAAGTAAAAAGAAAGCTTACTTTAGCATCGAGGAGCAGGCGGCGGCGAAGCAGAAAAGGGAGGTGGCGGTGAAAATCCGATGAGGTAAATATACGACTTTAGGCCTCCGATGAAGTTTTCTACTACACGTCTTCGTCTCAAATGAAGTCTGGGTCTATTTCTCATTTTAGGATCTGGGTCTATTTCTCATTTTCGGATCTCCATCTCGTTAGTCATTTCTAGTTGAACGTAATTGCTTGAATCTTGTTTGAAATTTAATTCCAGATCTTGATTTGAGTGATTTTGTTTCCAGATCTCGATTTGAATGATATTTCATGATTTGCTTCAAGATGCTCTAGCTTGATTTTGTTCTTGATCTTGAATCTTGTTTGCATCATTTTTACTGACTGAAAGTGGCAATGGTGTTTGAATCATTTTTCCGGATCAAAACGAGCTATGGTGTTTTTTTTAAGGATCAATGGTATTTTGTTTCTGAGTTTGAAGATTGTTTCTGGGATCAATTTCGATTTTGGACTATTGCCGGAGACAAAGAAGATGAATGGTCGGAGGTGAAACGGTTTGACCAGAGTGATTTTGGATGTTTCGTTTGGTTGGATTTTGAAATATTTGGGTTCATTGCCGGAACTTTTGGGTTCATCGCCGGAAACAAGGAAGATGAACTTCTGGGTTTAATGATTTTCCAGGTTCCAATTTTCTAAGTTTTGACGTAAATAAATAATAATAATAATAATAATAATAATAATAAAACAAATAATAGAAAAATTGCAAAAAAAAGGTCCTTTATCCTAAAAAGACGAAAATGTCATTGACTTAACAGAGACATTATTAATTGCAACTTTTTGGTACATAAAACACCCAAATTGCAACGATTTCGAAAAAAGGATGATAGCTGCAATTTGGGGATAGTTAAAGTATCATCTATGCAATTAACTCTAATTTAAATTAAGGCAACTTCTAGATAAATAGGATTTAGGATAAACCTAGAAAATCAGGCTTATCTCTAAGGCATATTTATATAAAATCTTAAAAATCAAATCCTTAATTAAATTAACAAAATCCTAAAATTTAAAATAATAATTTATTTAATAATTCGGAATCCTTTTAAAAATTCCGAAATCTTTGAGAAATATTTGAAAAACAAATTTTTTTCAAAATTTAAATAATTAATTTAATATTAAAAACTATTTTAAAATTAAACTAATTATCCAAAATTCTGAAAATTTATAAAAATTTTGGATAAATGTATTAAAATAATTTTCGGATATTATTTAAACATTTAAATATTAATTTTTAAATTTAAACAATTTAATTTAAAAAAAAACAAAACTCAATTTAAAATTAAATTAAAAAAATCCAAAAATAATTAAATACAAAATTTTGAAATTATTAAACTAATTTTCAAAATTCATATCTCAAAATTAGTGCAAAGGTCGTTAGGTTAATTGGTTCTGATACCACTGATGGGTTTTCTATACCCTTGCTAGGTTAATATAAAACTTTGCGGAAAATTAAATAATCTAACCATGCAAGAATGTAAAACCTTAAAGGATCTAACCAAACAAGCTAATAAACAAATTATAAAATAAAGAGATGAACAATACAAACTAACCTTGAGAAAATTCGCAATTTTCTCCACGAAGAACGCTTCCACAAACGTCCTCTGAACCGGATGCCAAGCGTCTAAAGCAAGACCGCCTCTAGTTGTTCACACCCAATGAACAAAAGAGAAAATAACTATAACTTTTCTAAGCTCAGATCTCAGAGTCCAAAAACTGGTATCCCTTGTGATCGTCATATAACTTAAAAGTGAATGAGCGATGAATGAAGCAGGCAGGGGCTCCCTATTTATAGGGTTTGAGAAACCCTAGAAATTCACCCCCAACCCCATGTGGGATGGGTTCAAGGGCCGGCCCCCTTAACTAGGGTTAAGGTGTGCCATGTTGACTATCAACTAATTGCAGTTCGGCCCCTGTACTTCCTCAATTAACTCAATTAGCTTCCGGTTAATTTATTAATTATTAATAAATTAACAAACTAGCCCATTAATCAAATATAATCAGTTATTTAGTTTATTAAACATAATAAATTAACAAACTAATTAACATTATATCTTTAAGTTAATTACCTTCTCTTTACTATTCATTGCATGCACCAAAAAAAGATCCAGTCTGATAACAATATATTTACAAATTAGTTGTGACTTGGACACTAATTCCAACATTGAGTGTCTAAAATTCTCTCCTTGTAATCTTCATATTGTTAATAAATCGTTTGGTTATTGTGTTTGAGTGCAAAATATATTGGGAATCAAAGTTGTCACTTCTATTATAGACGCAAAAAAAATGTATGTAGGTATGTTGATGTTGGTTAACCTACATTTTGTTGAAGCAGTTCCAAAACACTTGCCGCCTTCCAGTTGGCTCTATCGCTTCCGCTAGTGCCTCGTCCATCATTCCACCACTAGCATCTTTAACCAATCTCATCAATGGACTCACGATTCCTGCACGTACAGCTCGAACCTTGTTCCCTTGATAAATACACACGTTAAATCATAAATCATATGACAAGTATATATAAACAAGTTCATATTTCATCAAATAATCCTAACTCTATGAAGTAAAACAAAGTTCATAACAATACCAAGTCAAACCAATATCAATTACAACTTACATAACAATACCAATATCAATTATAAGTTACATAGAAATACTAATTTAAATTACAACATCAAAACACAATGCACTCATATATATACTACATACAAACACACTTCATACATATATATACTACATACATATACAAACACCCTGCACACATATATGCTACATACAAACACACTGCACACACACACACACACATACTACATACACATTGCACATTTGCATATATATATATATATATATATATATATATATATATATATATATATATATATATATATATATATATATATATATATATATATACACTCCTATGACTGATGTTGCTGCTGTGTTTTATTGCCAGACACATCCAGAGACTTACTAATCGCGGGGTCTAGTTCATAAACACAAACACAATAGGATTATAAACACACATAAAGCATGTTCCCTGATTGCGTAAACACAGAAGGATCATTATGGGTCTAGCTCATAAACACAAACACAAATATAAAGCTTCCTCCCTAACTGCACAACCACATATATGTTACAGGATCGAAACTTATGTCAAATTTATTTAAAATTCCCTGACTGCACAACCACGGACCGAGACTTATGTCATATATCTACTATTTTATTTAAAGTTCACAAATGACAAGCACACAAACACATAAGGATCATTATGGTTATTTAAATGTATAAAATCAAGCACACAAATGACAAACCAAGGCAAAGCCATTTGGCCAGGTCTCGGACTCTCCATAATGAATTATACAGGACCGAGACTATGTCTATTGGTCCCTGTTCCCAGCTTTGATTTTCAAATTAAGCCATAAACTTGTTGTTATGAACAATTAAACATAAGATGAAGTCACACATGAACCTATCTTGATGTTTGAAGCATGAATTGTTTGTTAATTTTGAAGTTTGAATGACACACTGAAGTTCATATGATTTTCTAGGAACCGCAATAGATACAGAAACAGACCTGCACACATCTAATAGATACAGAATCAGACAGAAATATACCTTAAGAGATACAAAATCAAACCAATGTGAAACGTAATTCGCAAAAGCCTTATCTAAAAACATACAGAAACATACCAAACACATATCTAAAAAACATACAGATTCGAAAAAGCCAGGATATGGAGGTCAAGGAAAGGCCATTCGAAAAAACCCTCTGTTTCTTTTGACTCTTATATAACCGAATAGAAGCCATTTCAGATATGGGTTTTTAATAGAAAAAGTCATTTCAGATAGATCAACTTGATGATTACAGAAGAAAGTAGAAGAAATCAGATATGGCCATTTCACAGAAAAATGAGAATACCTTTCACCATGGAAGTCATCGCCGTGGAAGTCACCATCGAAGAGGAGAGAGCGGCTAGGGTTTCTTTTGGAGAGAAAAGGAGAAATGAGCTTTCAACAGAGGTTTAGGGGGTCAGGCAACTCTTCGCGTATTTTTATTGAATTCTCTGGGGAGTTAAAATTTTCAATTCTCCCCATTTCTTTACATGTGGGAGAGAAATAAAAGTAGAGAAAAGGATATGATTTATTTCTTGTTTTTTTTATTCTCAAACCTAAACAAACAATAGAAATCATTCCAACTCCAATTCTCTGTCTCCATTTTCCTGTGCCAAACACACCTTTAATATCTAAATCAAGAGATTTCATAGAATCATTGAAAAGTCCTAAACCAGAAGCATCTTCTACAATTAAAAACTCAAGAAAAAATTCTTCCACTTTTATGAGCTGTTTACCATATCAACACATCTTATAATCAAAGTCATTTTGTTCTTCGTGACATGCATCCGGAGTGCAATCAATAATTATAGAAGAATATTTTGCTTCTTTATTTATTTTAATCATTGCACTTTTTACTTCGAATGCTAGCATTTCAATTAACTCGCTTTGAATTTTATGACTAATATAATGATTATGAGTTTTTTTATATTGAATAAGAAGAGACTGTTGTTTCATTACATGATCAAACTCAGCAATCATTTGAAGTAATACCTAAAAAGTTACCATTTGAATTCTCATAAATTTTATATTTGTTCCACGAAAAGTTAAATTACATTCTGCTAAACATTTAACAATAACAATGATTCTCACTATACTTCTCTCCAATGTTCGGTATCTTTTTTTTTTTAATCATTTTTATAATTCTTTGTGTGTTGTATGATTTTTATGACTCCTAATTCACAATTCAGTCCAACTTCTTAAATTAATCATATGCTTAGAACTATTTTCGTGTGTGTTGAGAGTTTCACTAAGATGTTTCCCATCTTTATCCCTTCAGTTACCAAATTACTTCTCGAACAAATGATTTTAAATAACTTACAATAAAAACAAAAGACTTTGTCAAGTTCTTTAGAATAAACCAATCATTTCTTATCAAATGAATCACCATTTCATAGTTTACGAGTAAAAAACTCATTCGAAAAATGTCTACCGATTGCATCTTTTGGAAAAATAAAATTAGATTCTTTTTCCCTAATAGATCATTTTTCTATAAGTAGATCTTTCATTTTAGCATCTAAACTATCCCAAACCCTTGGATCAAAAATGTTTAAATCATTAGGTATGTCAACAAATTCATTATCATTAGAATTAATTAGATGATCCTTAACCGCTTCTGTTTCCTTAGAATATATACTTATTAATAAATGAGAACAATTTATGTCACATGTCAATCTTCAACGCATTTTCATCTTCATTTTCCCTCCTAATTTTCCTAAAATAACTCATCTTTTACACTTTTCTCAAAATTCTTAATTTTAAATAAGACTTTCCTTCTTGAATTATTAATTATTAAGTATAAAATATTAATTCAAAGGTAAAAGTGTTTTAAAATTTTATTTTAACTAATATATTAAAATCATTCAATAAATTTTGATTTTATTCATTTGAATTGAAGCTTTTTTAAATTTCAAATTTTCTTATTGAATTAAAAACTATATAAATTCAATTTCAAAATATTACTATAATTTATATATTTATACATATTACAAAGTAACAAAAAATAATTATCGACATGATATTATCTGCATCGATCATTTGTTTTTTCTTCCATTACCCTAGAGTAAAAATCACCTATTGTTCAAATAATACATAAAGTTATTTAATAGATTAAATTAAAATTTGTAATTAATACTTATTAATTAAATTAAAATTTAGTAACCAATAAATAAGTAACCATTTTTCAAAAATTACTTTTCAATAATTGTTACTATGTTCTAGATATAAAAAATTAACAATTTCAAAATTTTTTATCATTATAATTTACTAACATATTATTCTGAAATAGATATAAAATAATCTAGCAATAGATTTTAATATATACTTTTATTCATATAAATTTTATATCTATATGTTATAGCTATCAAGTATTTGTTATTTAATCTAAAAGAATGTTAACGAAAAATATTATAGTTGTATTATATAATTATAAAATCTAAATTAAATATGTGTATACGCGCAATAAAATATATTTTAATTTATGATCTATTACCATATTTTTTTGTATAATTCATATATCATAGTTATTGAAAATGTATCTTGATAGGTTTTTACTATAAAATATTTTTTTTTTCAATCAATCCATGTAATACATGGGTTAATAGACTAATTATTAGAACTAACAAAATCATTAGAATTATCAACAAATTCATCATCATTAAAATTATTATTGGAATCTTCAATATGATCATTAACCACTTCTTTTTCCTTAACATGCATATTTTCGTTATTTTTAGGTTTACCAAGATATTTAGTTAAAAATCCATGTAATGACTAGTTAGTTATTGATATTTTTTTCTTATGTTTTCTATTTTTGAGCACCTGGTGGTTGTTTTCGAGGTAACTTGGTAAATCAAAGTCAATCAAATAAGATTTATTAAATAAACAGTATTCGAGCATAGAATGATATAACCTGATCAAAATGGCGAGAGCGGTAAGCCGTGAGCAAGAAAAACCAACAATCCGAAATACCAAACATAAAGCAGCAGTATGCAATATTAAACAAATACATGAAGTCATAACCACATCAACATAGAGGTATCCCATAATCATATTAATTCTCATTCCATTCTCATAGTGACTTAATTGTAAAACATACTCCCTAGGCACCTGAGGTAACATAGTAGTCAATTATGAGTGGATAGTTCTTCTTTTATTCCTACTTCTCACAACTCTTAAGTCTTATCTTCTCCCCATAGTTGTTAAAAACACACCTAAGGGCTGCCTACTGCGGTACTGCCTAGGCTCAAAGGCACAAGAAGCTCGCTTTTTCCTAATTGAAGCAGGCCATTTATGAAGCTTACATAGGCCCTGATACATGGGTTGAGTGCTTTATGGCTTAGGTGCACCCTTTGTACATTGCCATTGCATTTCAAAATTAAGTCATGGTATCTTTTACAATTAAGCCACTATGAGAATGGAATGAGGATGTATTCATAACCACATCACAGTTAATCACAAACTACTATTTGATCAAATATAAAACTCTTTGATTCACAGAATTAGAATCACAGAATCATAATCAAATGTAAAATCCTTTGATTCACTCATTCATATACTACTTTAACCAAACTACCAAAGAAAAGAAAATAACAAAATAATATATACCTTGTGGGCTTATGGCTGCATCTGACTATCTGAATCTGATTATCAGAGTTTCCAGTCTCAACGTCAAGACTCATTGCCTGAAGCCTCGGCAGTCGACTTTCCCAGTCTCCCTTCGAGTTCAAGACACACAGATAACATGTCACAGGTTAATAGCATAATAGGTGATTGATTGAGTAAAGACTTAAAGCAACTAATGAGTAATGAGTATTGAGCAATAATCGATGGATTGAAGTAATCAAGCAACCTATTTTGTGATGGCCATTGGATTGAAGGATTTCAAGCATATTAGTCGATGGATTCATGCCCACCGTCCGACGCAGTGACGCTTCATCTTCGCCCAATCCATCTGCAGATTTTGCGTTTTCCAAGATTCTGATGGAGTGATGTCCGCCGAAATCATGACGTTTCAGCGTTCAAGAAAGAAGGAACAATCGTTTTCTGATTTTCAAGATGGAATGGAAGCAGCTAAGCAGGTTGTATGGAATGATGGATTGGATTGGTTTGTTTGGTACCCAAATGAAGCTACTAATGGGTATGTTGCGCCAAACCCTTGATGCCCTCTAAATTTTTATTATTTTTTATGCCCTGGGCCTAAGCCCAACTAATGAGAGAAGAATTAGTCTAAAATGTCGATAAAGAGAGATGATGAGATGTCGTTTAGTTAGTGTTTACAAGTAATACTTAGTGTGGTCAATTCTGTAACTAGTTTGTTAATAATTAGTTAATATTATGTTAACCAACAGTGAGGTAGTTAACAGATGAGTTAGTTGATAGTTAAACATGTATAAATAGATCAGATTAGTCTTGAACTTCAATTCATTCACATTCAATAAAAGTCAGTCTTTATTTGATTACAAGTGGTATCAAAGCCATGATGGAGAGATTACGGCGGAGCTGCGGCGATGTCTCATCAAGGGAAGAAGATCGTTCATCAGATCAGTGAATATGTGTGGTGTAGATAATACAAGCCTTACAGGGATCAATTGACATTGATCGGTGCAGTTTCAAGAAGATGGTATCTACAAGATTTGACCTGGAACAATTCGACGGTAAGAATGATTTTAGCCTATGGAGTTTGAAGATGAAGGCACTCCTTGTCCACCAGGGAGTCGTTGATGCTCTAGCAGGAGAAGAAAACCTACCTGATACGATGAGTGAGAAAGATAAGAAAGAGATGATGAAGAAAGCTCATAGCGCCATCATTCTGTCACTCGGAGATTGTGTCCTGCGAGAAGTATCTAAAGAGACCACAACTGCTGGAGTGTGGTTGAATTAGAGAGCCTGTACATGACCAAGTCGTTGGCAAACTGATTATACCTCAAGAAAAGGTTATACACGTTCCGGATGGGTGCAGGGAAAACAATTGAAGACCATGTTGATGAATTTAACAAACTAGTTCTGGACTTGGAGAATATTGAAGTGAACCTGAATGAAGAATACAGAACAATCATATTCTTGACATCTCTACCACCCATGTATGAGCACTTTGTAGACACTTTAATGTATGGTAGAGAAAGCCTGACCATGGAGGAAGTATTAGCAGCAATCAATTCCAAAGAACTCAACAAGAAGACAGACCCAAAAGAAAGTACAACAGAAGGCCTATATGTTAGGGGCAGACCTGATAAAAGGGAGTTCAAAAGGAAAGGGAATGCAAGATTCAGTGCAAGATCGAAATCAAAGGGTAGAAAGAAGTGTTATGCATGCCAATCTGAGTCCCACCTTATTAAAGATTGCCCTGAAAAGTGAAAGAAAAGAGATGAAAACCAGCCCAGAAACCAGAATGTACAAGCAACTGATGCTGATGGATACGACAGTTCAGAAGTGCTGATGGTGAGCAAACACCCCCTAACGGATGATTGGATACTTGATTCAGGGTGTTCACACCATATGACACCCAATAAACACCTATTTGATATGTTTGAACAAGTTAACTTAGGAGCAGTCAAGTTGGGGGATGATAGCCCATGCCATGTGGAAGGTATGGGCAACATCAAACTAAGACTCAAGGATGGATCTGAATTCAAGCTACAGCAAGTAAGGTACATTCCCAAACCTTAAGAGAAATTTAATTTCCCTTGGGTGTCTTGAGCAAGAAGGGTTCAAAGTAAAGATGGGCAGTGGGAAAATTAAGATCATAAATGGGGTCAGGGTAGTGATGCAAGGGACTAGAAGATCCAACAACATTTATGTTCTTGAATGTGGAGAGGAACTGAAAACATTGAGTTCTTGCAATCAAAATCTTGTTAAAGAAGAGGCAACACTATGGCATCAAAGACTTCGCCACATGAGCATAAGGAACTGTCACAAATAAATGCTTTCGGTAGCCTGAAAATCAAGGAGTTGGACTTCTGTGAACAGTGTGTCCTGGCCAAATCTCACAAAGTTAAGTTTGGTACAGGGATACACAAGTCTGGGAAAGTGTTAGAGTATATTCATGCTGACTTATGGGGGCCTGCAAGGACTCAAACTCTTGGTGGGGCCAAGTATTTCCTGTCTCTCATAGATGATTACTCCAGGAGAGGGTCGGTGTATCTTTTGAGAACTAAAGATGAGGCCCTTGGAATATCAAGGCATGGAAGCTTCTGGTTGAAACTCAGACTGAATCAAGGCTCAAGAAACTACGAACAGACAATGAACTTGAGTTCTGTAATCATGAGTGTAACAAGTACTGTGATGCACATGGTATAGCCAGACACTTGACTGTCCCAGGGAACCCACAATAGAATGGGCTAGCAGAGAGGATGAATAGGACTCTACTCAATAAAGTGAGGGCTATGTTGGCACAATCTGGTATGCCAAAGCACTTTTGAGGAGAAGCAGTGACAACAGCATCTTATCTAGTAAATTGAAGCCCATCTACTGCTATTGAAATTAAGACACCCATGTATATGTGGACTGGGGAAGAGACCGATTACAGTCAGCTGAGAATATTTGGCAGTATTGCTTATGCCCATGTTAGACAAGATAAATTGGAACCTAGAGCCATAAAGTGTGTAATGCTTGGGTACTCACAAGGTGTAAAGGGCTACAGCCTACAGGTTGTGGAGAATATATGGTGTCAGTCCCAAAGTGGTAATAAGCAGATATGTTACCTTTAATGAGCATCAAATGTACAAAGATGCAGTAGGTAAACAAAACACATGAGAAGATTGAGGTGGAGCTTGTTGGTACTGATAAGAATCAGAGGAATTCCTCAAATCAAACAGTGGGAAGTGAAACTTCTTCTGAACTAACCAACTATCAACTAGCAAGGGACAGACAGAGAAGAAAGATTGTTCCTCCTTCAAGGTACAGGGAACATAAGGATATAACTGCATTTGCATTTGCAGTGGCAGAATTTGAAGATACAATAGAACCTCTGAGCTACAAGGAAGCAGTAAACTCGCCACAAAGAGACAGGTGGTTAGAGGCTATGAATGAGGAGATGGAGTCTCTATACAAGAACAAGACATGGGAACTGGTAAAACAACCTAAGGGACAAAGTATAGTTGGCTGCAAATGGTTGTTTAAGGTGAAAGAAGGTATTCCAGGTGTTTCAGGGCCAAGATTTAAAGCTAGATTAGTAGCTAAAGGCTTTACACAAAAGCTTGGGGTTGATTTCACTGATATATTTTCCCCAATGGTAAAGCATGCTTCAATTCGTATCCTATTAGCCTTAACAGCAAGGGCAGATTTAGAGCTAGAGCAGTTAGATGTGAAAACTGCTTTCTTACATGGTGATATAACAGAAACAATTTATATGGTACAACCAAAGGGGTTTGAAGTAGCGGGTAAGAAGAATCATGTGTGTTTATTGAAGAAGTCATTGTATGGACTTAAGCAGTCACCTAGAATGTGGTATGGACTTAACCAGTCACCCAGAATGTGGTATATCAAGTTTGATGATCAAATATTGGCACAAGGTTTTCATAGAAGTGCATATGATTGATGTGCGTATTATAAAGAATACAGAATGGAGAAGTACATATATCTACTACTGTATGTAGATGATATGTTACTGGCTTGTGAGGACAATCAAGAAATTCAAAATACCAAAAGGCTGCTGAGTACAAAGTTTGATATCAAAGAACTTGGAGATGCTAAGAAGATTTTGGGTATGGAAATTGTAAGGGACAGAGGTAGGAGAGTGTTGAAGTTATCTCAGAGTGGGTACATAAAAAAGGTACTAATGAAGTTTAGTATGGAAGATGCAAAGTCAGTGAGTACACCTTTGGGGGTTCAGTTTAAGCTGTCTTCTGTGGGATGTCCTACAACTTCAGAAGAAATCAATAAGATGGAAAGTGTCCCTTATGCTCAAGCAGTTGGTAGCCTTATGTACTTGATGGTGGGGACTAGACCAGATTTAGGTTTTGCTGTTGGCCTGGTTAGTAGGTATTTGTCTAATCCTGGTAAGGATCATTGGAATGTTGTGAACTAGATACTGAGGTACTTGAAAGGAACCAAGGAGGTTGGAATAATATTTGGTGCTGAGGAAAATAAAGATAATAATACAGGGGTATTCTGATTCTGATTATGCTAGACTTAAATAGATATAGGTCAGTGAGTGGTTATATTTTTCAAGTGAAAGGGTGTACAATAAGTTGGAAGTCAACTCTGCAACATGTAGTTGCGTTGTCATCGACTGAAGCCGAGTGTATTGCATTAACAGAAGCTGTGAAAGAAGCCATTTGGTTAAAGGGTTTTTTGTTTGAAATTGGAGTCCAGAATGAAGGTGTAGTTGTGTTGTGTGATAACCAGAGTGTGTTACATTTGGCCAAGAATCCAGCATACCATGAGAGGTCAAAGCATATTAATGCGAAGTTACACTTCAAAAGAGATATTATAAGCAGCAAAGAAGTGTGTGCAGAGAAGGTGCGTAAAGATGTGAATGTGACATGTTAACTAAGGTGTTGTTAGGATCTAAATTTCAGTGGTGTTTAAGGGATCTGCACATTTCAAATTACTTGTAAGCAAGGTGGAGATTGATGAGATGTCGTTTAGTTAGTGTTTACAAGTAATACTTAGTGTGGTCAATTCTGTAACTAGTTTGGTAATAATTGGTTAATATTCTGTTGGTTAACAGTTAGGTAGTTAATAGATGAGTTTGTTGATAGTTAAACATGTATAAATAGATCAGATCAGTCTTGAACTTCAATTCATTCACATTCAATAAAAGTCAGTCTTCATTTGATTACAAGAGAGAAAGGAAAAAAAAAAAGATAGAGAGAGTAGGATGTACTTATAATGTGATGTTTAATAATATCATATTTGATACACTGTTTTGCGTTACGACAGGATAAAACTTTATATTTTTATGAATGCTGAATAAGTAAATCTGATATCATACTATTAGTAAATTATAAATTACAAATCAAACGAAAGTTAAAATATATCATAATTATATTAAACACAATGAAATAAATAAAAAATTATAGCAAGCTAATATTATATTTTGGTTTGATGTTTTGTATTTGTAAAATGCATAATATTACATTTAGTATTTGAAAAAAAGTTAACTAAATACGAAATGTATATAAAACTAGTATAAAATAAAAAAAATATGTTAGAATTAATAATCTATTGAAAATGGGAACTCATTAATCAGTTGTCAAATTATATCAAATATAAATTTAAAATCATGTATACAAAGTCCAGAACAAAAATTTTTAAAAAAGGTCTAGATTATAAAATCTAAGAAAATTTTATGTGAACTAAAAAGTATTCGATACTTTAAAATTACAATAAACTATAAAAATATAATATTTCTAATTACATTCGATTTTTAGAATCTCAAATTCTGTTGTTAGCGTTGTAGACGAGATTATTAGCTTATTACGTTACAATAACGCAAATAATTGGTTTAAAGTGTTTGGATTGCATACCTTAATAAGTAAATATTTGCGTTTAAAGTTATTCCTACCACATTTTTTTTCATAATTTAAAAAGTGTAGCTTATTTGCTTAAAGTGATTATTTGGCCATTTTACAAGTTTAAACGCAAATCCAAACACTTTAAAACTGATTATTTGATAATTACGATAGCAAACAGCAGAAGCTAAACCAAACACTACATTTCTGGCAGCACTTTTTGTTACTGCTATTATCTGATTATTAGTTTCCAAAACGCTACAGCACTTTTTCAAATGCAAATCCAAACACTCTCTAAAACTAATTATTTTAGCAATATTCAAAATCATAGTATATGAAATATCACATGGATACCATTTTAACCATCCAACTTTTAGATTTTTTTTCGATTTAGCGACTAAACTTTTTTTGTTGTGATTTAGCCACTAATGTAATTTTTGTATACGCATTTGGCCATTAAACTTTTTTTTATTGATTTAACTACTAAGAATTGTTCCGATTTGACAACTAAACTATCATAATTTGCACCGATTTAACTATTGATTTAATTCATTTTTCCCAAAGTAAAATAGTAAACTAAAATCGGGACAAAAAAAAATTTAGTGGTTAAATAAGACAAATTAAAAAGTTGGATGATCAAAATGGATCTTAACTTAGAATTTATCAAAATGAACTATATACTATTAACATATTAAGTTAAATCAATTTTTATGCAAACATCGGGCATAATTTTACTTCATGTTTTTTAAAATAAATTAATAAACTATAAGATATGAAAGATAGGATCAATGATCAAATAAATTTAAGAATAAGTTAATAATTAAAATAATTAAAAGACTTGTAATTAATTAAAAATAATAACATTTCATTACAAATAAAAAAAATTCAATTACATGTCATTAGCTGTAATAAATATGCATATTTACTAATATAATAACCGTTTCAAAAAGTTAAAGTTTAGAAAAAAAAAATAACCTCACTATAAACTTAAAAGATAAATATAATTTGTTTAAGTGTTAAGTATCATTTTAACTATTAAACTTTTAAATTTGTCTCATTTAACCACTAAACCATTTTTTGTCCTTATTTAGCCACTACACTTTAGTTTAGTGTCCTGTTTTGGAAAAAAATGAATAAAAGTAATGGCTAAATCGGTACAAAATATGATAGTTTAGTGGCTAAATCGGGACAATTTTCAGTAGTTAAATCGGTAAAAAAAACTTTAGTGACTAAATATATATACAAAATATAGTTCAGTGGCTAAATCGGGACAAAAAATAGTTTAATGACTAAATCAAAAAAAATCTGAAAGTTGGATGTTCAAAATGACACTTAACCCTTTTTTTTAATTAACATTAATTCTTTAAGTAGTTATTATTGTTAGTATTTGTTAATCTAACTAAATCACATTCAGGCCATTTATTTGGTAGGTAACATCGATGAAGCTACGTCGAAGACTATCAACCCAAAGTTTACGGCTGACTAATATGGCTCATCATCATTTAGTTATTGCATTTATATTTCTCATTGATGGGCATATGTATAGAACTAATTTTGAGGTTGGGCACAGTATTAAAGATCTTTTAGATGCACATATACCTCCGGGAGGGCGATTGAGACGTGGGCATAAGTGCCTCTCAGCAAACCATCATCCATTAATACAACACCAACGTTAGTTGATTCCAAAGTATTAGCAATGCCTATTGAACCCTCTTTAAATTAAATCCACGAGAAGCGACTGGATGTATTGTATGCGCCAATTGTCATCTAGCTAATAAAGGTATAAAAATTATGATGATAAAATTTTATTATAACCAAATATAAAGTACATATGTTATTTTTAACTAAAACAAAAAAGACTAAAAAATTGTAAAATATATAGAAAGTAAAAGAATATTACTATTAATTAAAAACTACAACAACTAAAAAGTGATAATAAATAAAAATTATTATAAACCATATATGCTAACAAATAAAAAATATATATTCTATTGCTTTAATATCGTATTTTGTTTCAAAATAACTTAATATAATAATCAATATAAATATAACTTAAATTTAATCTAACAATTTGTAAAAACAATTAACTACGTTTACACAATATAATAATAAACGACAAGTTAGCAAACCCCATATGTAAATAGTGTTTTCCTAAAGTTTCTTTCAGAACATACTCATATAATTCATAATATTTAATTATTCACTCTTGAAAATGTTAGCAAAACTCATTTATAACTTTTGTTTCGTACTAAATTGAAAAGGCTCATCTTAGCAGTATCCATTTAAGAATAAATAACAAATATGATAATCTGACGAGTCCTAAAAAATATCATGAAACAGGACAGCATTAAACTTATGTTTTTTAATCCATATCTATCTATACTATTAAAAGAGTAACTATACTCATTTCTGGTGAAGCCACGTGTCGTCACCATGAATCGACACGTGGCATTTATAGATTTTAAAAATAATAAAGAAATTTAAATCAAATCTATCCAAATCTAATATAATCCACTTTTAAATTCAAATCAAGTCAAACAAAATCTAATACTCTACTAACTTATTAATTAAATTTATCCAAATCTAATATAATCTACTTTTAAATTCAAATCAAATCAAATCAAACAAAATCTAATAATCAACTAACTTATTAATTATAAGATAATATAATAAAAGTTTAAAAGAATATTTAACAAAAAAATACTCTTCATATATATTTAGAAATATACAAAATTAATAGGTCATAATAAATAATAATATCATCTTATATACTTTTGTTTAAAAAATAATATTTATATTTTTATCTTTTTATTTGTTGTATTTTATATATATTAAAAATATCCGCGTAATACGCAGGTAATAAACTAGTATATAATAAAGGAGAACACAAATTGACACTTGTAATCACCACATTTCATTTAAAAAGATAAATACATATTAGGAGAACACAAATTGACACTTGTAATCACCACATTTCATTTAAAAAGATAAATACATATTATTGTTTTTAAAACAAAAAAAATATAAATACAATTCATTATTTGAAAGATAAATACATTTTATTATTTGAAGAATAAAATAAAATAAAAAGAAAATACAAATACAAATATTTATTTTTAATGTGTAAACATTAATAAATAATTACTCTATCCACTATTTGATATATTATATATATATATATATATATATATATAAAATAAATAAGATTGCATTTGAAAAGAAAAAATTATTATTAATAAAGAAACATAAATCATAAAGTAAACAATATTATGTATTTTAAATTTAAACATACGATAATACTAATAAAATCTAGGGTTAAGTGTTATTTTGACCATCCAACTTTTAGATTTTTTTCGATTTAGACATTAAACTATATTTTGTCCTGATTTAGCCACTAAACTATTTTTTGTATACATATTTAGCCACTAAACTTTGTTTTTGAAAATTGTCCCGATTTGGCCACCTAAACTATCATATTTTGTATCGATTTAGCCATTAGTTTTATTCATTTTTCCTAAAATAGAACATTAAACAAAGTTTACTGGTTAAATCAGGACAAAAAATAGTTTAGTGGCTAAATGAGACAACTTTTAATTAATTTGTTAGCAAAGTTACAATTTTACCCTGCAAGTACTTATAAACTACAACTTTTAATTAATATCAGTGTTTTTTTTATATCATTTAATACTAAAAGCTACAGCTACGTCTACATCTACTTTTACCAAACATATCTATCTATACTATTAAAAGAGTAACTAAATGTCACATGACATCCTCTCATTTAACTTGCCACATGTCGCTCTCTCCTTTTGCCACGTCATTTACTGATTTTATTTTTAAATTTTAAAGCAAATCAAATCTAAGTAAATCTAATATGGATTAATTTAATAACTAACTAACTAAAATTAAGCAAACTTTATTATTCATATAATTATTATATTATACATATATATATATATATATATATATATATATATATATATATATATATATATATATATATATATATATATATATATATATATATATAAATTTCTAAAGTTAACACATGTATACATGGGTAATAACCTAGTTTATAAAAAATAAAAAACCACAGCTTCCAAAAGCTACAGCTCACAGCTTCAGCTTGAAGCTACAGCTAGTTGTACCAAACATAACCGTAATATAGACGACCATATCTATACATTTTCATATGAATTAATACGATTCACTTCTATTTCGTTATTTTAATTTATACGTACCTATTTATTATGGCAGTATATTTACAGATAAATTATAAATATACAGATATAGTCATCTATATTACATAAATTTTATTACCCTACACATAATTTATTGTCATTTAATGTTAGTCATCGACTTTAAAAACTTCACGTGTGGTTGATTTTAATTTAAAACCAAAGACCAAAAATAGTCGGTAACCTTACGAATATGTATATTTCACATCTTGACATACGTCGTTCCACATTGTTTAACGTGTGGTGTGAGAAATAAAGACTTATACAACTCGTAATCCACATGTATCGTTTTACCATTCCAACGTCAAAAAAATCTATAAATACTGTTAAAAAGGTAAGTTTGTCACTTGTTATATTCTCTTTTAATTGGTCACTTGTCATTTTCTTAATTTATCATGTGATTTACTACAATATAATTTAATTTTAAATCAAATCAAATTCACTCTATTAAAATCTAAGTTAATTTTTTTGATAATAATTTAACCAAAATTATATAAACTATAATTTATTATGATTATTATAATTAGATCCGTTGTTTAACAATATTAGTAAATAGTAATATACAACTACATATCCTAAACACGTCTAAATTAACGAGTTCTAATCTCATTGTTAGATCCATCTTGAGCTAATCTTAATGATAGAAAATTAAGGTCTTTTTAATAATACAAGATATTATTTTTAAAGGGTTTTGATCATTTATTGGTATGGAAATTAAAAAAGATACACATATGAGCATAATATATAAAGTATTGGACTGAAAAAAATGTCTATTTACGGCTTAATGTCCTGGACAGAAGGCCGGTCCTCCAACCTACCCTAAACACGTCTGAACGAGTTGAGATCTCATTATCAGATCCATCTTGAACTGATTTTATACAACTCGTAATCCACATCGTTTTACAATTCTAACGTCAAAAAAATCTATGAATACTGTTAAAAAAGTAAAAGCTTGTCACTTGTTATATTCTCTTTTAATTGGTAACTTGTCATTTTCTTAATTTGTCATGTGATTTACTACAATATAATTTAAATTAAATCTAAATCAAATCAAATCAAATTCACTCTATTAAAATCTAAGTTAATTTTTTAATAATAATTTAAGCAAAATTATATAAACTATAATTTATTATGATTATTATAATTAGACCCGTTGTTTAACAATATTAGTAAATAGTAATATATAACTATATATATCCTAAACACGTCTAAACGAGTTCTAATCTCATTGTTCGATCCATCTTGAGCTAATCTTAATGATAGAAATTTAATGTCTTCTTAATAATACAAGATACTATTTTTAAAGGGTTTTGGTCATTTATTGGTCTGGAAATTAAAAAAGATACACATATGAGCAAAATATATAAAGTATTGGACTGAAAAAAAATGTCTATTTACGGTCTAATGTCCTGGACAGAAGGCCGGTCCTGCAACCTACCCTAAACACGTCTGAACGAGTTGAGATCTCATTATCAGATCCATCTTGAACTGATTTTATACAACTCGTAATCCACATCGTTTTACAATTCTAACGTCAAAAAAATCTATGAATACTGTTAAAAAAGTAAAAGCTTGTCACTTGTTATATTCTCTTTTAATTGGTAACTTGTCATTTTCTTAATTTGTCATGTGATTTACTACAATATAATTTAAATTAAATCTAAATCAAATCAAATCAAATTCACTCTATTAAAATCTAAGTTAATTTTTTAATAATAATTTAAGCAAAATTATATAAACTATAATTTATTATGATTATTATAATTAGACCCGTTGTTTAACAATATTAGTAAATAGTAATATATAACTATATATATCCTAAACACGTCTAAACGAGTTCTAATCTCATTGTTCGATCCATCTTGAGCTAATCTTAATGATAGAAATTTAATGTCTTCTTAATAATACAAGATACTATTTTTAAAGGGTTTTGGTCATTTATTGGTCTGGAAATTAAAAAAGATACACATATGAGCAAAATATATAAAGTATTGGACTGAAAAAAAATGTCTATTTACGGTCTAATGTCCTGGACAGAAGGCCGGTCCTGCAACCTACCCTAAACACGTATGAACGAGTTGAGATCTCATTATCAGATACATCTTGAACTGATCTTAATGATTTTAGTGATAATAGTTTCAAAACACGTTTGATTTTTATATACATTAGTAGAAAAACAACCAATTTAATTAAGCAATAAAAGACAATTTAATTGAAGGGAGAAAAAAAAAACCAAAAAGAGGCCCCAACAACTATTCAAAAGAAACATCCTTTTCATTTGACCAACTTTTCATCAATGGATTCAATGTAAACCTTATGAATCATGATATACGTGCAATTGAAATAACTTTTGTTATTTTAGTCCGAATGTTCCCATTGGTATGTAGTTTACTTCCTTACAAATCAATGTTTTTATGTCTATTAAAATCATATATTATTACGAAAATTAAGTTATCGATAACTCGTCAACATTTGCTAACATGGGAACGAAGGAAAATAACAGAAAGATAGATACAAAAGCGTCGGTCTCTTCGAGATGAAGAACTAGTGCGAGAACACCAACGAGAGATGAAACAGAAATAAAGAAAATTATATATCATCTAGAACACTAAAGAGAACGTATATTCAAAAGATATCAGTAATATATGAAAACTTCGTTTCTAGAATGGTATTAAAGAGAATGTCCAAAAGATATCAATAATGAGAAGGTAATTTCATGATACTTATTAGTGATAGTAACATATTTTTATTTTTAATGTTACTGGTAATAGTGTTATCAATTTATTTTATTGTCAATATAGCAATATATTTTCTATTTTTGACCAATAATAACAATATTTTCTTTTAAGATGATAAAAAAAGAGATAGAAGCTGATTCGTTAACATATGAATCTTTATTCATACTTTTTGTCGGTAACCAAGAGCTTGCAATTGAAGAAACATTTATAAATTTTTACCAATAATATCAACCTTTTGTCAATAATGATTACAAATAAAAGTACATTGATAACTTTATGGTATTATTAGTTATGTCATAACTCTTGTACTATTGTCATGTCAAAACATCAATACATAATATAATTAGACAAATTCTTCGTCCACTATACTCTAATTTCTCATACAACTCACCCAATAATCAGGACTGATTCAATCATTGTTTAGGCCCCTAGGCAAAAACTTAGAATGGACCCCATAAATATGTATGTATAATTAAAAAAGTAAAATTCAAATTAAAATGATAAATTAACAACAAAAAACTAATAATGTTAAAACTAAAAATTTTGCAAGTCAATAACCTTATTTAATCGTTAATAGACCTACGTATATAATAGGTCTTTTGAGGATGGGTCCCTACGATTAATGGACCCTGGACGATTGCCCGTGTTGACCTTGCTCAGGGCCGGCCCTGCCTATAATTTTGACTTATAATTTAACTAAATTGTTGTTTATGATTGGGTGTATGATTCCTCTTTTTCATTAAAAAGTGATGTAGGTTAATTGACCTAAGGATTAATTATTGTAGAGTATGGTGCATAAAGTAGCACCATATAATTATGGTATAACATCATGTCTTACTATCATAATATTACTTATATGATCCTTTAGTAGGATCCATTATTATTTTAATTACTTTTGTTAAATTAGAATGAAGTGATAACTGAAGCTATGGCATGACATCTATATTAATTAATAAAAGAAAATGTTCAGTGACACGTGTCGTTTCCTCGGTTAACTAAATTTTATTTTCCCGTCAATTTTTCATATATAATCTCATTAATTAGTTAATTAATTTATATTTAAAGTTTAAGTATAAACATAATTAAGATCTACATAATTTAACTACTATAAATAAAAAATAATATTTTTAAAAGATTCAAATAAATGTCAGAATTAACTCCTAATTTTAACTAACTATTCATTATTTTATATATTTAAAAAGTAAAATAATGCAATATTTGTAATAGTATGTTTTTTTATTTTTTTATTTATAAAACTTTTTAATTGTCTTCCGTGTAAAAAGAAAATTTTAAAATTTTAATTTATACTTAGAAATATAGAAATGAAAAGTCCTGAAAAAATGAAAACTACTCAAATATATTTAAAAATGGGAAAATTTTAATCATCCATAGCAAAAATACTATTTATTTCGTATGTAATTTACGTTTGTATAGATTTTTAGTAAACATTTATTTAAAAAAAAATATCAACGTAATACGTGTGTTAATAACTAGTTAAATAATCAAACAATTAAGATGATACGAGTATTATCATTGCATTATGATACAACTCTCAGTAATGGTATGATACTCACATGATATGCCACATAAGCCCATTATACGAAACTTGATACATTTGTTGTTGACAATCTTATGTCCTTTATTCATCGTTACTATAATAGGATGTGGAGCAATCTATTCATGAAGCATAAAATGCTATTTAAAAATATCATGCATATTTTTTAGATATTGGTTTGTTTATTTACTTTTTATTTCAAGGTTTATTATGAAAAAAACCAACATGTTTTCACGTTTTTTGCGTTTTCGCCCCTCCATGTTATTTTTTTCCATAAAAAACCTCAAGTTATTCTTTTCTTATTGATTTAGTGAAAATTTGGACATTAGACCCCGGTTATAATTTGTGAACCGGTTTTTAAAAACTTGAAAAACCGGGTTTTAATGTCCAAATTTCACTAAACCAATAAGAAAAGAATAACTTGAGGTTTATTATGGAAAAAAACAACATGAAGGGACGAAAACGCAAAAAACACGAAAACATGTTGGTTTTTTTCATAATAAACCATTATTTCAATCATTAAAATATTCACTTAAAATTAACATTACCTATTAATGATTTTATTTATAGGGCGCAATCGTTTATTTAAGAGTAGATGTAATAGAACATCATAAAACTTAAATGATTGATTCATGTTAATAAATAAATAAATAAATAAATATATATATATATATATATATATATATATATATATATATATATATCTGTGTGTGTGTGTGTGTTTTTGTGTGTATGTGCTTCAATTTGGTAATTACTTTGATAAATGTCATATATATAATATGATTGATTCATTTTGATAAATAATATTATTATAAAGTAAGAAACTTTTGTTTGGTAATTAAACTTTTAAAAAAATGTGGTGCCCGTACGTTGTAAAGGGATATATATATATATATATATATATATATATATATATATATATATATATATATATATATATATATATATATATATATATATATATATATATATATATATATATATATATATATAAGATTGGTTTCTTTTAAGAACATTAAATAATGTGAGAACACAAGAACCAATTTCAGCCCTTGGATAAAGAGGATCAATGGTGGATAATCAATGACATTATTGTAAATATTTGCAAAGATGGGAATCTCCACTAAGGGCAAATCTGTCATTTTCTTTGGCCTCTTCCATGCGACCCTTCAGAAAAGATTGCAACTTTCTGTCATTTAATTAAGCCCTTTAATTATCTATGTAATCATCATCGTGTTTGTCATTAACTTTTCCGGTTTCTTCCATTTTTTCCGGCAAGAAGAAGATTAATTCCGTCGAGTCGCCGGAAAACATTCTCGGTTTTTTTTTTCCACCTGAATCCATGGAGTCGACCTGCACAGTTCAACAGACACCATGTAATGTTTTCAAATTGTTTTGCAGCAGATGAGGAGGTCGACGATCGTTCTTTTCCTAATCCAGGTAATATTTTTTATTTGAGTAATCGTTGATGTATCTAATGTTTATCCCTATTAAGGTTTTGAATTGTAGTGTTTCTGTCAGTGTATATTTGTCTTTTCGTATTATTCGAAGTTTTTCATAGTAGATTTTCTTTCAATATTAGTTTTTGAAAATTGACTGAAGCTTTTATTTTATTTGTTTATATGCAATCCGTATAGTTTTTAGTTTATTTTGTTATCATCTGTGTAGAATATTTTCTATTCTGTATAGAATAACCCATATTCTATGTAGAATATTGTGCATTCTACGTAGAATATGATGTATTCTTTTTAGAATGTTAACTATTCTACGTAGAATGTCTAATATTCTACATAGAATGTTTTTTATGTTTCGTAGAGTTTATAGAATGCCTTCATCTGTACATATAGATTTGTTATTCTTTGAATATGTATTCTTTTATTTGAGTTTAATTTATCTTTTTGTTGTTTTATATTTCCTAAGCTTTGTTATATTTCGAAATCACAGATTCAGGTAAAGATGAAACGCTAAAGACCTTGATAAACGATGAGGGTTCTGAGGAGACAACTCCAGGGGGAGGGAGATATTGGATTCCCAACGTTCCGTCTCATTTAAAACCGCAAAAATACAGTGTGTATTCTTCGATGGACGATGCTATTGTAATGTATGAAAAGTATGCTGATTTATCTGGTTTTGACACTAGAAAAGGAACGACAAAAAAGAATAGTGATGGGGTTGTCAAAATCAAATATATATTATGCAATAAAGAAGGCAATCCTGCGCCTGAGAACAAACTTCATCGAGGGAAAAGCGGTCGGGCAGAATGTGGCGCCTGTGTGAAGATAAAGTTGTTATCCGTGGCTTCAAAAAATTACCTTGTATATGATTTTGTCGAGAGGCACAACCATCGGTTGTTATCAGATGATAGGAAATACATGCTTAAGAAGCGCAGACAGCTTGACTTCGCTAATAAGACTTTGTTACACGATATGTCCAGGGCGAATGTTGGTCCTGTTGTTGCTCGTAGATACTTGTCCGACATTGCCGGTGGTTAAGAACTTAAAATTTAGTAGGAACGCATCAAAAAAATTTAAAAGAGATTTGAATCGGTTCATTGGTGATAGTGACGCTCAAATGGTTGTTGACCGCTTGATAAGCAAAGCAAACGACATTCCAAATTTTTCCTGTGAGTATAAATGCAACAGCGAGGGCGAGTTAGTATGCTTGTTTTGGGCTGACGAAACCATGAAACTGAACTACAAAGCTTTTGGGGATGTTGTATCTGCTGACGCCACATATTCTGCAAACAAGTAAGTGTTCGTTTATTTTTTGGAGTATTCTATGTTCTTGGGCCTTTTTTCTACGTAGAATGATCTATCATTCTACATAGAATACCACTATTCTACGGAGAATTTTCATATATTTCCAATAGAATACCATGATTTGTTGTCTCTTCTCATTAGATACATGATGATGTTTGTGCCATTCACTGGAATTGATAATCACAAGAAATGCGTGACATTCGGAGCCAGTTTAATAGCAAGCGAATTAATTGAGTCATATGCATGGTTGTTTGAAGCATTCGTTCGTAATATGGGGCATGAACCAAACCTCATTGTTACTGACCAGGATGCTTCAGTAAAGCAAGCAGTAGAAAATGTTTTTAGAACCGCAAAACACCGTCTGTGCATGTGGCATATAACCCAAAAGTTGCCCCATAAGGTATTTGCAATTGCATTAATTTCCGTATTCTAGAGTAATGTGGTGTATGTTTTTTTTTTCATGTCAGTAACCTCCAATTACTTGAATGGATGCAGGTGTGCTACGAACTTTTCAACGACAATAATTTCCGTGTGACGTTTAACGATATAGTGTGGTCTCGCAACATGGAAGTTGATGAGTTTGAAAGGAAGTGGAATTTATTCATAGGAGACTACGATTTATCAGGCAACAGATTGTTTAATGACATTCACAAGGACCGTGAGTTATGCATTCCACCGTTTTTTATTGATGTTCCGATGAACGGGTTAATGAGAACATCTCTTTCTGAAAGTGAGAATTCTTTCTTTAAAGTTTGCAAAAATTACCAATCTACTTTAGTTGAGTTCATGATGCGATTCGAAGGCGCCATGGAAAAACAGAGAAATGCTCAATTTGAGTTGGATGTAGAAGATGACACAAGGAGCGAAACAATGAAGACCCATCTTGCGATTGAGAGGCACGCCCATGAGGTATACTGTCACTCGATTTTCAAGTACGTCCAGGATGAAATTTTTTCGGGGTTAACAGCCTGTGTCCAGATCGCAACATCACACGATAAATCAATGGAGGTGATCACAATAAAGGATAAAGCTGCGGAAAATCATCAAAAGAAGGATTTCAAGGTTCATTTCCCTAAAAATATTTTTTTTAGTATTTTTTCATTTACTGGAACCAATATATATTTCTTTTGTTGATATTCTACATAAACTATTTGTAGAATAAGGTATTCGATGTCAGGTCTGTGTGTTGTTCTAAACAGAATGGTCTCCTATTCTACATAGAATAACGTTATTCTATTCAGAAAAAACGATTATTCTACGTAAAATACTGATATTCTTCATAGAATATTAATATCATGCTTTAAAATAACTCATATTCTACGTAGAATAAAAGCCTAGAATAAATAGAATGGGCTCATATTCTACATAGAACATCGTTATTCTATTCAGAAAAATGATTATTCTACGTAATTTATGATATTCTTCATAAAATATCGATATCATGCTTTAAAATAACCCATATTATACGTAGAATAAGATCATAGAATCCCGCAGTCCATATCAATTGAAGCGTATTCATTTTGTACATTGTTGGTTGATTATTATGATTTTAATACAGGTTGTAAAAGATTCCATCATGGGAACCATTGATTGTGATTATCGGATGTTCATTCGGATGAGGTTGCTTTGCAGACACATTTTTTGTGTTCTAAATGTAAACGACGTCGAAAAGATCCCCCATAATTACATCATGCCCCGTTGGACCAAAGAGGCGACTTTCTTCAACCGCATGCGCAAAGTATTGCTGAATCCAGTAATAGAAGAAAGGAAGCATATGAGTTCATGAGTTACGTCCGGAACATTGTTTTATGTCTAAAAGATTCTCCAGAAAAGATTAGTACGCTTTTTGAAATGTTCAAGAAAGACGTGGGGGAGGTTGACGTCGATGGGAAGTAAATGGCTAGCTATAACAAGGACGAAACCTTTGAGAGGCTTCTGGGATCAAAAGCACTAGAAACATTAAGTATTCATGTTCCAACTGGTATTCGCAACAAAGGATGCGGGACAAACAAAAGGTTGATCGGGCTAAGGGAGAAAAAGGTAGTCGAGAGCCACAAAGCACTCGTTTATGCAGGTCTTGTAACAGCCAAACAAATCATGATTCTCATAACTGCCCGCTTAAAGAGAAATGAGCGGCTAAGTTTCGGTAGTTTTGCATGATCTTCATTGCTAAAGATTGTCAGTAATACTTTTTGTATTGAAGTGGAAAACATTTTATCTCTGTTTTATCTATTGTTCGAAGAATGTTTTAGTATGTTGCGTTTTACCTATAAAATAGTTTTTGTATGTTACACAGAATTTTTTTGAAATATTCCTAATTTCCATAGTTTGTTGTTTTAGATACCTCGAATAGAGTTTAATCTTTTTATAATTTGAGACTCGCAGATCATTCTCTTTAAAATAAGATAGAACTTAGATATAAGAATCTTGTTAATTCGCATAGAATACATCAATTCTATATAGAATGCATCATATTCATTTAGAATACATTTACTCCACATAGAATGCTACATATTTTCCACAGAATACATTACTATACACACATACTCAGAATGCTACTATAGACTTATACAAAATCTTCCATATACTCAGAATGGTTTTAAATAAATGCATGTTAGATATGACATGTCCATAGATTCTACACGCATAATATCGATGAAATTATCAAGATTTTTTGTTAATTGGCATAGAATACATTAATTTTTTCCAGAATACATAGAAATTTTCATTTTATTAAAAATGACTATAGACTTATCATACTCCTTAGAATAAGTTAGAACTAAGATACAATTTTTTTGTTTAATTGGCATAGAATACATTAATCCTCCCTAGAATGCAACATATTATCCATAGAATACATTGCTCTACACACATACTCAGAATGCAACTATAGACTTATACAGAATCTTACATGTACTCAGAATGTTATAAAATAAATGCATGTTAAATATGTCAAATCCATAGATTCTTCACACATAATATCGATGAAACTTCCATGTTTTTTAGCCAAGCATCAGAATATGTAGTTCAAAATAAAATTCAAATGGACAATGATTTCTGTTTTCCAACCATAAACCTAGATCAGTTTGAGAATGTCTTAATTGTTTTAATCAAGCAAAGATAGACGGGCTTCTGCCTCCACCTTTGATTCTTCCACGAACTCCCTCACCTTGTCTTCTCCAATCTTCCAGAACTCCTCACACTTTAACAGAAACTCCTTCTTTAGTTGGTTCACATCCAAGAGAATTATCTTGGTCAGGTACTTCGCCCTCAGCTTTCGAATAATTGATTTCTGTTTCTTCCCCTCGATTTCCAGCCCACAGTCCCAGCCCCTTTGCCCCTTGTACGTTTCCATATGTCTCATCAAGAACACCCACAGTCTACGCTATTCTCCTTAGTTGCCCATTCCACTTTTAAACGTTTCGGGGTGCACTTCTCAATCGCAACTGCTTTTGGATGCTCTATCAACGCTAGGTAGTGGGAGAAGTATGTGTGCTACAGCCACAGAGAAAATCATAATATGTTATGATACATTCGAGTATGGAAGAAAAATATATTATATTATGACACATTCTATTTAGTACCAGGCGTTCCGGTATTATCGAATATTTTGAAAAATCGACCTCCATGCCGCTGTTGTCGATTACGTCAATGCTCGGTTTTTTCAAGTTGAACACTATTAGATAGAAGTGTTGGGAGCGGATGATCAGATGAAATACCTGCAGTTAACAAAATGACCAGAAGAGTTACCAGGATGATGTTCATAATATGTTATAATCAACAAAAAGCGTTCATACCATATCAACTTTGAACATTTCTATTTTCGGCAACCCAGGAATTTCGCACATTGAGTTCATGGTTGCGTTGAATATACTCTGGAGCTTCATATCAAACTCATGAGTTTTAATCACGGCGTTGTTCTGAGATAAAAATAAGTGTGGTTAACAATTCTATGTAGAATATGTTTCAGTTATATATAGAATATTTCCCATTCTGCGTAGAATATTTTAATATTCTACGTAGAGTTTTTGCAGAATGCCTTAAAAACTTCATAAATTTGTTATTCTTTGTTGTCTGGTTAGTCATTCTATAAGCACATATAGATTATGGATTCTTTTATAAGTGTTTATATAGATCATATTCTCTAAGATATATTATATATTTGAAATCTCAGTTTATGAAAAATCTATTCTATTGAGTTTGATATATCCTAAAAGTGTTTCATATTCCCTAAGCTATATATTTTTTTTTATAAGAGTTTATATAGATCATATTCCCTAAGCTATATTATATATTTGAAATCACAGTTTCGGGATAATCTATTCTATAGAGTTTGATATATCCTAAAAATATGCAATGTATGTTTGAATAGATTAATATAAGAAACAAACTTTT